>JACEGR010000378.1:0-282445 GCA_014170235.1 Listronotus bonariensis | reverse complement strand
TGTGCTTTTGAACAAGCCAATCTCGACTTAGCTCTTCGAATTTCTTAATACACAGGTATTTGCACGTGTTCAACCCATCACCAAGAAACTCTTTCATCTAATTGTGGCCCAAGATTTTAAATGACAGGCAGTGTGGATTTCGTCACAAAACATCTACAGCAAATTTCTTTGTATTACACAATTGGAACAAATCCATGGAGTTTCCAGGTGAATTTCACATAGTTGCTCTTGATATATGTATCTAAAACATTTGACCAGGTTTAGCATGATGCGCTCCAATAAACTTTCTTCCTATGCGGACTTCTAACTAAACTCCGTTCTTGGCTCTCCAGTTTTTTGTCCATTCGACGTATCATTTAAGTGTAGATAATCGTTCTTCAGAAGTTCATACAAATAATCCTGAACTGCCCCAAAGGTCAGTTTCTTCTCTACATTAACGGCAATTTACTGTCTAATGTCTTTATATTATGAAACATATAAATAATTGTATCCCACATTATGCAATATGGAATATTTGTAACATAAACGTGACTTCTTTTAGATTTTGCCCTTTTTTATTTCATATTTGACACAATAGTATATTTTGTGTAACATGTAGGAAAAGCGATATATTTCTGGAGAGTGGTGGAGTTTGCTGGATCAGGCTTCAGTCGAGTCAGAAACCACTAAAAGAACGGAAATATGCTTTTTGACAAGTTACACATACCATTTTTTCTCCGGTCAAAATTATTTCCTAATTTTCGTTTTAGGTATTAAAAAATAGTAACTTTTTTAATTTTAACAAATATAAACATTATAATAATACGATATTATTATAATATGTTACTATGGTATTACATTGTCATGTATTGTTGATTGACTTTGACAAAGGTCATCAGTAACTATTGAAAGCATAGGAAAAAGTAAGCGTCCGGAGAAAATATGACCGAAAAAGTACATTGCCTAGGAACGCCTTCCACCTACAGTAATAATATTTAGAATGTATAGATTTTAGTCCAATCGGAGAAAAAATACTTAAGAGTTGATTTTTAAATGCCCTCTAACGTGTGTAAATAAAATAAAACAAACTTTTTAAATTAAATTTTACAGAATTAAAACATATATAGAAAAAAGAATGTATGAATAAACTTGACTTAAAATTTATTTAAAATTATATTCTATCAAATTTATTTTTTACAAAACGTGCATAAAAGGTCTTGCTCAACATTTTTTTGATTTACAGATTAAAAAAATATACTGTATAAGCAATAGGCAAAGGTATATCGGCCAGTAAAGCAACTATAATGGATGTACGTGAGTTATCCGATCCGAAAGGTTTACATGCCGGTATTCACGTTGGACCGTCTCTTTTCCTATATTATTGCCTATGTGTTATGTTATTTAGCCAATCCGGTATATAGGATGTCATAAGAACTTAATTTATCATCTACGTCTTAAAATAAAAATAAAAATTGTTTCTTTTATAGTCGCTTAAAGCTTAAATTATAATTAAATTTAATAGAAGAAATACATACGAAATACATAAATTAAAATTAAAACTGTATTCGTGCTCTTACCGTTCTTAATCTTACGAAATATTTTAGAACTGTATTCTTAACCACATTTAAAGTCATCTTAGTACCTATCTTTAAAAGTTAATTTATCGTATTGTAAGTAAGTATATTTAAATTATTTTCATATGTTTAATTATAATAATAAATGGCTAACCTAGCATCTATGTGTTAGCAACATGCAACATGATAAAAAAATAAATGCAGTAAGCATCAGAAAATGCCAAAACAGAAAAACTAATTTAATTTTTAAGTTACATTTTTGTTTAGTCTAATAATTATTCTTTATATAAAATAAATATGTCAATCAAATACAAGGGTGGATTGTTAAAAACAAAGTGAGTTTGTAAAATATCTACCTTATTAATTTAGGACTCGTACTGAAAGTAGAATATTTTATGCTCTAACGTTCAAGTATGAGATATTTTATACAGACTGTCCGCGCGGATAGGGTTTTCAGGAGGATTATGAGTTATAAGTTTTATGTATACAGGGATCCCAAAAACTTTAAAAATACAATCTTTCTTTAGAAATTACCTACCTTTATTGTAAAGTTTTTAGCAAAATATCATCTATTTATTTATCCATTTTTTTAATAGCATTATCGGTTAAAATGTAAACATTATTAATAACTTTATTTCTTTTCAATTTTAAATTTTATAATAAAATTACGTAACAAACTTTAAAATCACAACAAACATTAAATTTATAATTTGTTATTTAAACACCTTCCCCATCCCCCATTTTAACACAATTTTTCAGCTTTAAACACATGTGAACAATGCGTTTTTAAATTAGGATATTTTAGCCCAATTGTGGAGTTGTATAAAATGTGTATTAATATTTTTAAGACCACCAACTTTATTCTAAATAAATTTTCTAAACAGAATTTTACCTTAAAAAATTGTTTTGAATGATTTTGCAAGCCCTGTATACAAAATCTACATTTTCTTTTTTATTTTTTTGAATGGCCCTCTTGTAAACTCCATCCGTGCCAGTCTATATACAGTAAATAGACGACAACTAATTTGTTAATACGTTTGGACTTTCGTTGTTTATTTATGTCCAAAACTATAATCATATGTAGGAATTGAACCAATTTTAACTTTAACCAATCGAAATCACTATTTACCGCTACATTTAGGCACAATTTAGATGAGTATAGGTTACTTTGGTAATTGAGGTTTTACTTTTACGATTTTTGTTAAAGCTATCACCAAAACCTGTCATTTTAAAGCCGGAAAATACAACCAATTATATGTCAATATATTTTTTTATGTATTTTTTTAACACGTTCGCTACCGAGGGTCATTTTGTGTTTCGACCCCATAAACCACTTTATTATTTTTTGTAAAATTACTTTATTTTGATGTTTATTGAAGTGCTAATTAGTTTTAGTGTTGGAATTCGACATATTTGAGTGTTTATTTAACCCGACTCATATATGAGTCGGTGGTCCATTTTATTACATTTTTTTTTAAATAGACCTATAAAAGTTACTTTCACTAGATATAGGTATTTACTAACAGTATATAGGTACATTTTTGATATCAAAAATCGTTAATAAAAAAAATAATTCTAAGAATCTAAAAACTAAACTAAAATCTAAAAAAAAATATATTACTTGTACAAAATTTTTGGCAAAAGACTACATAATTTTTTTCTAAATATCTAAAAAAATAACTAAAAAAAAATTGCTTCTATGATATCTTTGACATAAAAAAACTAAACAAAAATATATTCTAAATATCCAAAAATGAACTAAAATAAATACTATACTTATACTAAATGCTACACCCAGACCACCTGACACACATACGAGCCGAAGCATTACACAGACTTGTGTTTTAAAACAAAACCTCTACAGGAAACCCCGAATTTTTAAACTCGCATTTAGTATTATAATGTAGCCGGCTCACATTTGAGCCGGCGGTCTATTTTAAAATTGTACTGGCTCATATATGAGCCGCTTGGTAGCGAACGTGTTAATCCAAGTTTTTGTATTAGAAAATAAACGTTATGTTTATAAATTGATCAAAGGAAACAACTTATTTAAAAACATTGTTATAATATATTTTTATTTCTAAATGATTTTCAGTAAAAGCTTTGATCATCTAATAATAAATACCTACTGCATGCAAGTAAGTTATATATAAAATAATTAGGAGTATACTTACAGAAAATCATGACATTTAGTAAAAATCACACTAAACTCGTATACATATCGATAGCGACGCGCGTATTGACAAAACCGTAAGACCGGTCTCTGTATTCTTGCAATGTTCATGTGTAAAATGTTTTTTGTGCGGTTCAAATCGTAACATGGCGTACCATACGCAATCCTTCCCCTAACCCCGACCTCTCTTCCACTCCGTACGCGTGAATATCGCTCTCTTCCGCCCTTATTGCAGTTCTTCGCCCTGCCGAAAACAAACCATATCGATTTTGGGAGCCTGTACCCGATATTCACTTGCAATGTAGTTGCTTAAGTTTTGTTTTACGAGGGTGTCACTAAAACTATAGATTAATTATTTTTAAAGAAATTTGATAATAGGTAATAATGAGGTAGTGTTTAAAACACTTTGCTCTAAATCTTTAAATAAAGTAGGTGGTTTTAATTTGTTTTCCAAAACTCTTAATTTGATATATTAAATTGGTATATCGATAATGTAATTCGCAAATCGGCTAACTCCATTTTCCTTCAAAACAAAAGGTAGTTACTTGGACTATTATAAAATATAAACATAAAAAATTCTATGGTTTCTTTATTTAAAATAACCCCAAAAACATTATTCTGCTTAAAAAATTTAAAATATTTTCATATTATTTTTTAATTATGTTTGTCTCTGCTGTAAAATTTTGTGAATATGGAGTTAGCCGTTTTGCGAATTCCGGTATCGATAATACGCTTTACTTCAATAAACCGCGAACGCCTTCCTTATTTTTTTTTATAAATAACACACATTATGATCCATTAGGCATGCAACAAATGAGAATTTTTTTCGTAGTTCAAATTTTTCAGAGAAATTTATTCTTTATAAGAGTTCGTGCGTGGTCCCAATCTAAAAATGCCGAAATTCTACAACTATTAAACTTTGTATACATTATAGATGTGATTTTGTACAGGTAATATGGCTCATTACTTACGCTCATTACCAGTTTATTACCCACGGCAGTCATAAGGTGCTTTAAATTTACAGAAATACGATAATTTGTATATGTTGTCGACAACCTCATTTTCTAAATATGACTCTTTAGCCAAAGTCACAGTATTTTTTAGTCACATATTGGTATCAAAAATCCAATAGTTACGTGACATCAACTAATAGTAAGATCAATCACATTCGATAAAGAAATTTCCGTGCTCGTCCCATATTATACTTTTTTGCAAAAGTTTGAAAATACACATTTTTGATTTTAATTTTTGACCTACAGGAGAAAAAGCTACTTTCCTGCCGCTAGGGAAAACGTAAAGTTTTAAATTTGCTTAAACTTAAAAACTTATGTATATTTTAGACATCACTGCTCTGTGACACGTTTACACACGATAAATATTTGGGGGTGTATTCAGATGAAAAATAAAAAATGATTTCCTTAACTTATTCCTGCTAGGAAAAAAAACAAGAATAAATTGAACACAATATGGTTTTAAAAAACACTACACAAACCATGGCAAAAAGTTCCATAAAGGTGCGGCCCACTTAGGCCTCTGACACGATACATAAGCGTAAGCGGCCAGCGTAGAGCGGAAAATGTGAGAGCGCTGTCTTTGATCTTAATGCGAGAATAAAATAACTAGACGTTTTTTGTAGCTCGCTATTCTCCGATTATACTCTTTCTTTACTAAATAAATTTAAATTAAAATATTTTGGAAATAATCTTTAATTTTACATTACTACACATGCAATTTTTTTCTCCATTTATTTTTACATCTTAAAAAATAATTTGAAGAGATAATACATTCCGAAAAGCAATAAAATGACTAGAAAGAACCAGAAAAGACATAAAATCAAAGTTTACCCTTAACTTTGCGTTACAATAAAAGGGATATTGATTACACCTAGATGAGAGTTTTATTATTTTATGTAGCCATAAAAAGTCATTTCAAAATAGCGTTCAGTGCCTTTTTATTACCACTAAGACGAATCCCCTTTACCTTAGCCTAGAATTGGTAGAGTATGGCGTAAAAGACATATATTTAGGTCGGTACTACGTAATCTGATTTATTCTTTTTAAGCCCTGGCAGCTATAAAACACATGTGTGGGAGAAAAGTTTAAAATAAAAACATAGCATATAGAAATTACAAATTCCTTTTTCATTTGGTCTACTTTAAAATTATTCAAGTACAGCGTACTTCTCAGTGTTTAAATTCAGACGTTTTCAGTGAGAGGAGAGTTTAGTTTTCCTGAGTAGTAATCACATCCCTCATAAAATAACTAGAATACCTACTCCGTATCTAAGTTAGTAACTATTAACTTTTTTTTCACTAGCAAGTACTATTGTTTGTAACTACTGCCACTTGTCATGTCAATAAATTTTTCAATATGGCCGTCTCGTTTATTCGGTCATCATTGGACAGTTGCAGCACTCGAACGATGTTACCAACAGAAGTAAGTGACTATTTCCAATATCGCGAAATAAAAGTCACTAAACAATTAACAATACATAAACTGTCATTTTTAGAAACCAGTAGTTATTCTTTTTTTTATGAGGGCTGTGGTAGTAATGGGTAGTAATTGGTATATTATGGGCCAAGCACGAAATGTTACTCATTTTCCACAAATATGACTTTAGCAGTAAAATTATGAAAATCATACGAGAGGAAAATAAGTATTCCGTGCAAATTGTTGCATGTTTTTGAAAGTGAGGAGATACTAGGAGGAAAAAATATTTTTGAAAATTGAAAGCGAGCCTTTTTTTCTTTTTTTTTTGTATTCAAAATTTCTCATATCAACTTTTTTCGCACCCCCAGCGCCCCCCGTTGACAAACTATATATTCGTCCCTGGTTTAATACTATACTTTTTCTACGACTATTGATTGCGGATTTATATCAAAATAAACAATAAATTTTATGTTTCCGATTTGTGACAAAATATTTGTCAGGCATTACATACGCGATATTATAGCATTCTGCAATTTCTTTATCGAATGGGATTAATTTTATTATTAGTTGACTTTACGTACTTATTAAATAGGTATTTTTAAATATATTTGACTAAAAAATAGTGATCTTGAATGAAAAGTCATATTTAGAAAACAAGGTTGTCGAAAACATTTACAAAATATCGTATTTAAGTATTTATGCACATTTAAAGCACCTTATGACGGCCGTGGGTAATGAGCGTCGGTAACGGCGGTTAGTAATGGACCATAATACTTATTTAAAATTTCATTAATAATGTATACATTTTTAAACAGGCTTAGTAATTTTTTTAAATTGGTAAACACGCTTTACCTATATACCTGTATTACCTGTATTATAAGGGTAAAAACATATTCACATAGACGTTAAAATATGTTTTTGGATATACACAAATTCTTAATTAAACCTGAACGCCCCAATTGCTTATCTTCAGGTTCTTCCTAATTTATTAATTTTATTGTTTTTTTTTTTCTTCAAATAAGGTAGGTGAAAATAATATGCGGATGTTAACAATATGCCCAACGGCCGCGCTTTGACAATGTCATGAAATATGGCAGCACATATTATACGCACAGTTTGCGATTAACCTACAGGCATATTTAAGTTGGTAATTTGGTCATTTAAGCTGGATTTATAAATTGACGGTTCTGTTTCCATTTGCCATTTGACGTTTTCAGTTAGAAGATAAAACAACAACTTTGCATTTTTCAATTTAGAGTCTTGTTTACCGTTTTCATATACCATATCAGAAACCGAAACGTCAAACGGCGATCGGTAACGGAAGCGTCAATCTATAAATTCAGCCTTATCCTATTAGGCATTAAAAAAGGATAAGTTTGTATAAGAAGGTATATTTTAAAAATTTGTAGTTTTGGAAATAATGATAAAATTTAACGTTTATCTATTCTAAAAATGCTGTTAAGTACGGGTAAGTATGGTGTAGTTAGCCATGACACCGCATCTTGCCGGTCCAACTAGAAGCCAATAACAGCATTGTTAGAATAGATAAATAATAAATTAATATTATTTAGAAGCTATAATTTTTAAAATATACATTCTTTTCCTATCAAGGGTAATTTTAAATGCTTAATAGGATACAGTAATAAAAAATAGAGGTGTCCATTTGAAAAAATTAAATTTGGAGGTTTTTGTTGATATAATTTTTAACGACTATTTTTGACCACCCTGTAGTTTTGTTTAGAAAAAATTGATCGTTGTGTTATGGCTCTCAAACAAAAGGGTCCGATTTAGGTATAAGATATTAAACATAAAATATATTTAGAATTTTACGGAAAATGTTAACATTAATTAAGATATATAGTGCGTTCTATTTAAATTGCGGAGTTAACATTAGCTTCCGGTATAACAGGAAATACAGAAACTGTTAAATTATTTTAATTGGATGTCTTTCACCGACCTAATATAGTTATCAAATTTTAAAAAAATTTTCAAAGCTAACTTTTAGTGAAATTGATCGCAGCAGTTCCTCGTTGAACATGTTGTATAGCACGAAAACATAGTTGAATGCTTATTATGGTATAAAATATTCTTTTAACTCTAACAACAGTTTAATCAGCAATTCGCATTTTTATGGGCGTAGTGACGATTATTTGCGTTGTTGGAGGATATTGGAATGGTGTCTATCAACAAATTCATCATGCACAATCAGTGCCGGGTCAAGCGTGAAGCCGTGAAGCAACCGCTTCAGCGCCAGAACGTAAGGGGCGCAAATGCAAGGTGAAAAGATAGTATACCTTTGCTGTTCTTAAATGTTGGGTTGTGTGTGTTTAATTCAAATTATACATGAGGAGGGGTGCAAAGTAAAGAAAAGAAGCGGAAATATGAAGGCGAAGAAATTTTCTTTTGCTCTTTACTCTTCACTTTTTCTTTAGTGGTTTTGTACTTTTAGAGGGGCGCAAACAACTAAACGGAGTAGGCGCAATTTTTGACCTGAGCACCTTTGGTTTTTGGTCTTCAAGTTTTTTTTGAGATAAAATTCAAATCCGGAGAGCTGGAATGTCTTTTGTACGAATATATTACCTAAAATGCAGATACATAGGTGGTCAAAAATATCACGCCATAATTAAAAACAGATTTTTTGGCTTCATCTTTCACGGACCACTTCAAGAATTTATTCTAAAACCTGAGATTTGTAAGATGTACCTTGTACAGAGTGGCGCATTTTCCTTGACCTTGCAGGTCTAGCGAAAACTAAAAAGATAGAACAAATCATATTGCGCAATCTCGATTTCAATTTTTGAAACAAGTTCAATGGTAAAAACAAATTATGGGCAACTTGATTTGTTTTGGAAATACAGAGTGTTTTTAAAATTTTGACAATTTCGCTAGGCACTGGTAACTCGGTTGATATTAAAGATAGGGAAAAATATATAAAAAGGAAGTTTTTATGGATTTTTAGCTAAAATTGAGTGGCGTACCTACATTTTTTCATTGGCTTTTATTTTAAAGATATAACACAAAGTTGTTTTTTTTAATGAAACACCCTGTATATTTTATCACCTATAGAATGGTATCTTTAAAAGCCGTAAAAATACCTCAATATATTTAACTTTCAATAGTTTCAGAAATATAGCCATCGTCCGGAATCCGATAAAAAAATGAGCATTTTTAAAACACCCTGTATATTTTATCACCATTAAAAAGACATTTAAAAATTTACCACATTTTAAATTATTGTTTCCCACAGTTTCGGAAATAAAAGCGTCCCAATCTTAATGCGTATATCTAGTATTTTTTGGATATATATGTTCATATTTTCAAAACTACAGAAGATAAATACATTAAAAGTGGTATTTTTTTAAACCTCTTAGAAATATCTTTGCAACGGTAATATGTTATACAGGGTGTTTCGTTCAAAAAATCCTGATGACCATATTTATGAAACATTTACGAATAGATACATTAAATGTGGTATTTTTGTAGCTTTAAAAAGATCTTTCTATTGGTGATAAAATATACAAGGTGTTTTATTTAAAAAACCAACCTTTGTGGTATAACTTTAAAATTAAAGTCAATAGAATAAATGTAGGTACGCCACTGAATTTTACGTAAAAATCCGTAAAAATTTTTACTTCCATTTTTTTGTCACTAATATTAAGCAATTTATAAGTGCCTGGCATAATTGACAAAATTTTTAAAAACACTCTGTATCTCCAAAACGAATCAAGTTAGCAATCTCTTTTAGATTTCGATATATCCTGCAAGGTCAACGAAAAGGCGCCACCCTGTACTTTATTGTAAAACTTAAACTAATTTGATGTTATTGTTAGATATAGATTTAAAAAGTTATAACTAAGGATCATAATGCATTTATAATGAATTTTTATAAGGCTTCACTTTCCCTGCGTTTGTCTTTTTGTCACAAGCATAAATCATTTCTTTAATGACCAAACAATTTGTCATAGAAGAAAAAAGAGTAGCTATTTGGAAATAAACAAAATGAAAGACTAAGAAAATTACTGTTTAAATAAAAACTTTTACTAATATATTGTAAAAATGAAATTGATTTTTAAGAAACTAAGAAAAAGAAGTGGCTTTAACTTAAATATTAAAATTTTTATTTTACCAGTTTGACGCATTAAAAAACTTTTTCAGCTTTAAAATTTTTAAAGACACATATTTATTTAGTTTTTAAGTCAGCCCATTCGGAAGCTCACGTACATACCTACAGTGAATTTCTTTAATTTCTTCCTTCGTGTTATTTTCTGAAGAGATCAATTTACAAAATTAAAACTCTGGGATATGAAATTGATGCACAAATACTATATTTTAAAATAAAATTAACAATGAAAATTGTAAGATAGCTCCTGGGCACCATCTTGAAAAAAATCAATTGAAAGGTGGTTGCACATTATTTTTAGGCCTACTTCCTAATGGTGGTACTTTAAAAACTACCTAATTACCGGATTTGAATGGCCATATTTCCGAAAGTAATAAAGTTAGATGTACCTACCTAACGTATTTTCTTAAAGCTGTTTTAAAAATCTTTTTAACGGTAATAAAATTAATATAGAGGGTGCTTCATTAAAAAAAATATTCTTTTTGCCCTACCCTATATATATTTTCCCGCATCAATACTAAAAAGATCTTTTAAAAAGCTTTAAGAAAATACCTCCCTACTTATTTATTTTTCCCAGTAGCCTTCTTGAAACTTCCATCTGTCAATTTCACTCTAAAATATAGTATTTATGCCAACTTTTTATTTTTTTAAGTTAATCCGTTTAAAAAATAAAAGGAAAGGAGACAATAAAAAAATGTACTGTATAATATATTACAGTATTAACTTCAAAATGGGAAAATGCAAAAGCCTCCTTTAAAAAAAAGTCTTCTTACCTCTGCAAAAACGAAAGTGCCGTCACAGTTATTAATTTACAATGTAAGGTAACACAAAAGCAAGACATCTTTAAAAGAAAGGAAATCAGCATGTCAAAATAAGATTTTGCTTGCAATACTCATTTCATAGCTCAAAGTTTTAATATTGTAAATTGATCCGATTAAAAAATAAAAGGGTTGTTTGGGACAAGGACATTAAAGAAATGCACCTCAAAGGATAAAAGAAAATTATATTTATAGCTGCAGCCGCTGCCAAAAGGCTTGGATTTTTTTCCGAGCTAAAAATACTTCTCATCTACCTATACCTAAAACTTATCTGTGTTCCAAATCGGACCCAAATTGAAAAACCATTCTTATATTTAAAAATGGCTTCTCCTAAAACTTTTGGATTTCGGTTTTTATCTAAAGAATAGCTATTCGAATTAATAACGAATTGACTTTCCCCACAAAGCTTTCTTCGTTTTTCCACTGTACCTAAAAGACTTTACTTTTTTGTGGGTATTTTTATCAGATAGTTTTGATCTATTAAATTCTGGAAAAGCCCTAAAACTTCCATATTGTCCAGTTTTTATCCTTAGAGTGTCTAGGATGTGTGTCCGTTTGCCTAGAAATGTATTTCCTTTCTGTTTTAACATCCAAAATTTTAATTTTTGTATACGGAAGGTTAAAGGAAGGAATTCTAACTGAATGTGCTGAATGTATTAAAAGTGTCCATCGGGCATTAGGTTGTCGCCATAATAGCAAGTGAAAGATTTTAAAACCGCTGCGCTATGACTTCAAATTCAAAATCAAATTAGTATCGACGGTCTTTCAGGAGTTTTGTCAGTTATATTTACTAAACTTATATTTCTTAACTACACTTCACAAAAACTATAAAATTATTACCCTCTATAGGGTAGAAGGGGGAAAAGCATCTTGTATGGGGGCAAGTTGAAAAAGTGTCCACCTTTAAACAGCAAATTTTAATTTAAAAATTAACCGAAATGGCGCTTGTGTAGATAATAAAAATTATATGCATTTAGCGATTTTCAACAAAGTGAAGTGTGCTAGAATAATTTTTTTGTGACTGGTGTAGTTGAAAAATATTGTAGTATTTAAAATATCACCTATGTACGTAGTTAAAAAGCTCCTGATGGCGCTGTTTTTAAATCTTTTCACTTGCCATCGTGCTTTTGCGCTACTTAATTTTTTTTCAAAGGACACTTTTTAATACATTCAGATGGTACTTAATTTTTCTACCTTTTATAGTTTTGTATTATTTAAAAAATTCTTAACACATTATGTTGGCACTTGACTATCACGGTATAGTTGACTGTTAGACTACAATTAAAGACTTTGGAGCAAAAACCGGACATGTCCATTTTTCAGCAAAAATATCTTTTCACAAAGTCGCATGCTCTAAAGAAATTTGCATAGATTGCTGCAAAAATTGTACAACTTCCAAGAATATTAAAGTTCCTACACAAAATTTAGACATAGCCAACGACGTACTTTTAAGCAACAAGCAGACAATTCGGAATTTATTTGATTGTTGCACCAAAAATTAAATTTGACCTTGTCCGGTTTTTGCCCCAAAGTCTTAAATTGCTATGTTGGTATTAGAGGATATAATCCCGGGATCCCGGAATCCCGCCCCTTTTACAGTACCGAAATATTTTGGATTAAATTTTTGGAGTTAATAAATAAACTTTATTTTTATATACATTTTATTTTATATAATATTGCATGAAACAAAAAACACTTAGATTACCTGTCAATTTATCGAGTTGTCAATGCCAATAAAAATAAAAAGTCAGCCATTTTTACTTTCCAGCCGACTTTACTCAGGTTTACGCGGTTTTACTTAAAAGCAGTGCTGCCAGAACGTGGGTAAATCGTATACCTTTCTTGCATCGCGCCCGAATTCCACACAGAGTCGATA
The DNA here is from genome assembly GCA_014170235.1 of Listronotus bonariensis. NCBI lineage: Eukaryota > Metazoa > Arthropoda > Insecta > Coleoptera > Curculionidae > Listronotus > Listronotus bonariensis. Next base: position 269,476 of record JACEGR010000378.1, on the reverse strand, counting down.
TTATTTCCCCCCAAGCGTTGTCCAGCAATTTTAAAAACTGTGGGCGAATCCACCAAAGGCTTGCACACGCATCTTCTATCTATATATGATATTAGAGTAGCTGCCGTAAAACCATCAACATTGATATCAACTTGCCAATGCAGTGAAAAACCGCCTTTAAAAAGAAAATCTAGTTTTATAGTAGACTGTTTTGTACGAACTGACACTATTTTGGTCCGCGACAGCTGTAGACGGATTCTTTTTTAGTGTCTTCGAGACTTACAAAGATTTGAGAGCACTTTTGCTATTCAAAGGTCATATAGATTTACCAAAAACAGCCACAAGCATCCCTAAATTATAGTTATAAAATAAGAAATGAAATCATAGTGATTTTTAAATATTTTCGCATTTTTTGTACTCTACCCTCAAATTCCTGGGATTATCCCGGGATCCCGGGCTTGTCTGTGTCCAGTCCCGTAAGCCTGGGATTGAAAAAGGGTCGGGATTATATCCCCTAGTTAGAATAGAAGATTATAAAAACGTTTTCTTTTAGGAAACCTTTTAAAAATTTGTTTAAATATAAAAAGAGTTTCCTTACGTAGGTTTACATGAAAGTTTCTTCAAAAAAGAAAAAAGTAAAAATTGTAGAACTTGACTTTATTTATTTGTTTTGTCTGTTACGGCTACCATTTTTTATCTATGTTCTAATTTAGCTTTATTAAAATATTCTATATGCAATGTTGAGTCCAGTGTTGATGTTGATCCAAAGTCCCGTTTATACACGTAATAATTAAAAAAAAAAGATTTTGTCTGTTTTTAGAACCCGGATGGCATTTATTTCTTATCTATGATCAAGATTTTTTTAAACAAAGAAGGTACCTACCATTTTGTCTTATTCAGTAATTTGATTAAATTGCATAGATTAGAAATTATAACATCCGTATTACCAGACCCCTAAATTAACAATAAAGTTCTTTGTTTGTGGCCGTAATCCAATGTAAAAAAATCTGCAAAAACATAGCAGTAAATTAAACTGTAGAATAAGAATTTAACCGCCAAAAAGAGCTAAAGTTAATCTAACCTTAATATTATTTAATTATTTTGCTAGCGTGTGTTTTTTTTTTTGGTTTTATTGTTTCATATTGTAGTTTAGTTTATAAGGGTGTACTCGACTTGCTAGACGGCGATAAGATAATAATAAAATTTTGAATTTTAGATTGTTGAGTTGCTTGACATAGATGAATAAGTTGCTAGAAAAAGATTGTTGAGTTCCTAGACGGTAATAAACACAACATCCCATGCACTAAAATATCTTGTAACAAGAATGCTTTTTATAATTCTTTCTGTTTTGCTTTATTTTGCATTAAAATCCACTTATTTTATTAAATAACGTACAGATTTTAATTATGTATTATTTTTATTATAGTCTTGATGGGTTTAATTACGGAATTAAACAAAAAGAACTTGCTTAGCAGAACTAACCATTTCTAAGTGTGTATTAGTCTTGGGTTTACTTAAGGAATTTAAAAAAAAGGATTTGCTTACCAGAACTAACCATTTGTAATTTCCTAAAACTGTTTTAATTACCCTGTCGGACGCCGTACTTACCTGCTTTACGGCGCGATGTCTAAATGTCTTCTAACATAATTTGACCCTTTGATTTTACCAGGTACAAACACAATTTGGTGTCGAAAGTTCGGCCGCCGATTTTTACCTGACTGTAATAGGGTTACGTACTGGCGTATTTTTCACCGTATTTGAAAAATTTAGATAATTTTACAAAAGTTAGAATTCTTCTATAAAATATCATTATATTCACGGTAAAAATACAAGAGGATAAGCTTTTGAAACTTGATTTTTTTGGGAGGGGTGCAACAAAAAAAAACTATTCTCAGTTTTTATATATAATATTTCCGTCTAGCAATTCAGCCATCTTAATCTGTTTTAACTGGGTTCGTCTAGCAACTCGAGTACATCGGTGTATAGCGCCATTTGGAAAAACAAATTGGAGTAGTAGAGCGTATTTTTATTTATCCTAAAGTTTCGTGGCTGGATTGTCACTTTATTAAGAGCCTTTTTTTCTTTTTCTAGTCCTATGAAACAATAAGTTGTTTTTTTCTTGCCGCTAAAATACTCCTGTCTGTTCCTTTTCTTTAAGGATGTAATTACATTTTTCTTAAGTTATGACGGGCTTTGACAAAATCTTCGTAGGTGTCAAACGTGTCCCCCTTTTTATTGTTGTTTGTTGATTAATAACAAAAATAGCTAATAATAAACAATAAAACAAACAGTTTATTAATATTATTATTATTATTAAGCAGCAGATAAGCGGCACTACCGATGGGATTGCTCAGAATTTATTTTTAGGTCTTTGGTTTAGTTTAACTTTAACTATTATTCGGCGGTTTTCAATAGTTTTTATGAACCACCGGACGGCAGCATCTACTGATCTTATAATTGAGTAAAACCGCCGGTGGTTGTTTAGCCAGTGTCTATTTTAATTTATAGGATACTTCCTTAAAAGAAATAAACCAAGATGTAATTAATTATTGGGTGTCGGGTTATTAGATCTTTAACCCCTTTTTCACGCTGTTCCGTCAACGTTATCCAAACACTGAAATATGCATTTTTTGCATTTCACAGCACCTTTAAGACAACGCGGTAGTGCCGCCACGGACGTTATTTTCTAAATAACTACTATCTGGAGTAGGCAGAATACAATACTACACAGTGGTTTGCCAAGCCATCTGTGAGGTGACGAGCGATTTAAAATGCCAATGTCCGGTTTCGAGATTCGAACCCGGATCGCTGCGGTAAGAAGCTGGTACGTTACCGCTGCACAACGCTCGCCACAAAGTTATTTTTTTCTCTTAGTTGTTATGTAAGCATTGGGATCTTTCTTAAAGTCCATACCGTAGAATTATTTTAAAACGGATTTTTGTGTAAAATAATGTCTGTAAAAATTTTAATGTTTTTCAATCCATCTTTAAATTCACTGCACAAAAATTTAAACTTTAAACAAAAACAACTGCAAAGGCGTAAAATACAAGTTTTCCCCTTCTTGCGTGTACAAAAACAAGAGAGCAATTCATTTTCCCGTTCGAGTCTAATGGCTTTTTGGGCAAATAACGAAAAATTTCTTTTCCTTACTTTAGCTAAAACTCACTCGTAAATTTAAAGTTTTCTTTTGCTTCATATAATTCGAACATAAATCAAGACAAATTTTGTTTTTCCAATTTCATTACCAATTCAAATCGAGTAACTCCACTATAACTCATGTGGTTCACTTGGCATTCACAGGAAGCTTTTTCTTTCCTTGGGCGCTCTAATGCTCTTTATTGATCTTTGATAGTTTACTTTTATATTCTTTCGTCTTCCGCTAAAAATTGCCATTGCCGAATACTAAATACGTATTCGGGATTTGTTTGTGCCTTTGGGTAAAGACATTTATCTTTAACTTCTAAGGCTTTTTTCGTAGTTTTTTATATCATAACTGGGGCAAAGCTTTTAATATTTTTTTTAACATTTACAAATTAGATTTATATTTGATAAAAGATATCTATGTAATCATCATCATGTAATCATAATAACGATCTTTATGGTACTAGCCGTGAATATGATAACACGGCGTGTACCCCAATCCTGCCGCCACATATTGGGCGAAGTTGTGGCCAAACTACTTGTCGAAACGTTTGGCAAATGATTTGTAAGCAAGCGCACTTAAGAAAATCAAGACGAATGTAGACGAACTACCCGTCCACACAATGGTTGTTTGTCAAAGTTTGTCGTAGTTGTCCCAATGTCTGGCGGCGGCATTAAAAGTAGGGCCAATCAAGACGAATGTAGACGAACAACCTGTCCACTCAATGGTTGTTTGCCAAAGTTTGTCGTAGTTGGCCCAATGTCTCTCGGCGGCATTAAAAGTTGGGCCAAATAAGACGAATATAGACGAGCTACCCGTCCACACAATGGTGTATGCGAAAGTTTGTGGTAGTTGGCCCAATGTCTCTCGGCGGCATTAAAAGTTGGGCCAAACAAGACGAATATAGACAAGCAACCCGTCCGCACAATGGTGTTTGCGAAAGTTTGTCGTAGTTGGCCCAATGTCTCTCGGTGGCAATAAAAGTTGGGCCAAACAAGACGAATATAGACGAGCAACCCGTCCACACAATGGCTGTTTGTCGAAAGTTTGGTGGCAATAAAAGTTGGGCCAAACAAGACGAATATAGACGAGCTACCCGTCCACACAATGGCTGTTTGTCAAAGTTTGTCGTAGTTGGCCCAATGTCTGGCGGCGACATTAAAAGTTGGGCCAATCAAGACGAATATAGACGAGCTACCCGTCCACACAATGGTGTTTGAGAAAGTTTGTCGTAGTTGGCCCAATGTCTGGTAGCGGCATAATGATTGTTTATGATCCGAATTTCATACGATATTTTATATTCCGACGATTTTTGTTTTTTTGTCGAATTTTTAGTTTTTGTCAGTAAACTATTTCAGTGTAAATGTAGCTTAATTTACAGGACTGAATACGACAGTAAGGATATTAAAAGTCCTCCCTCCCCTTATCTTTTTAATGGGACAAGATACTGAGGTCGAGTAAATTTTGGGTAAAAGTGTGTCACTTAAACTACTTTTTAGCATAAAAATAAATTATTTCACGTAACCTAGTATCAAGGGGGCATTAGCAATTTTTTTTTAATGGAAATGGGGGTCATGTAGCACCTTGTTTTAAAGGTCCCTTGATTTTCTACTCAACGATACTTTGTTTTTGAAAATCGGTCCAGCCGTTCCAGACTTACAAACCGTTTTAAATTTAACTTAAATAGTTTCAATTTCAATTTATTTATTGGTAATAATTACACTACATAAGTGTTTTTACACGTCAATTTACATTAATTAGACAAGAAACATTTAAAAATATTCTAAAATTTTCCTAAACATTATACTCAACAAATTAAAAAAAATATAGTTACATCACAATAACACTGACAGTCAATCACAATTATTAAAAAGTATTTAAACTAAAACAATAATGTTTTACTAAAGTTTAGCCCTCATGAGAGTCCTGAAATAATTTGTTCTTTTTTTTACCTCTTTAAATCAAAACTCAAATTAACTAAAAAATAAAGCCGCATGCTCAGGTATTCATTCACAGAAAAAAGGCATGTTTTAATAGGTACTTTTTATAGTGCATTTAAAAATCCTGTCGTTCAAACATCTAATGTGCTGAGGAAGCGCATTAAAGTATGTTATACAGAAGTAATTGGTGCCACCCCTGGATCTTCCAAGTCTATGAAAGTCATGGATTAAATCCTGACTGTTACGAGTATTATAATTGTGGATTTGTTGATTAGTTTGATACAAGTGAATATTTTGTTTAATAAACATAAGGCACTGGAAAATATATAAACAGGGAAGAGTAAAAAGCCCCATTTTGATAAAATATGGTCTACATTCCTCCCGGTAGCCAATATTAGCAATTATGCGAACGCATCTCCTCTGCAATGTAAAAACTTTAGCGGCATGGGCTGAATGTCCCCATCCAATTAAAGCATAAGATAGCCTTGATGCAAAATTTCCGTGGTAAGCACAGAGTACAACATCCAAGGATACACAGCGAGAAAGACCCCTTATTAAAAACAATGCTCTCGACAATTTTTTACAAAGATTGTCAACGTGGGCTTCCCAAGTCAGTCCTGAGTCAAGTGTAACTCCAAGAAATACAACTTCTTTACCAGTGTCAAATGGCTTGTGTGTTTGTGACTGTCTTAGCGTAAAGTTAATGTGCTGAGTTTTTGTATGTTAAGACACAGCCTATTTGCAAGAAACCATTGCTGAATGTTGGATTGTGTTTCCACAATGCCCTGTATTTGAGATGGATGATAACTATTAAGTGTTGTGGTGTCATCAGCAAATAAGATTATTTTGAGTAAGTCCTGAAAATTTGGAAGGTCATTTATAAATATAAGAAACAACACCGGGCCCAGGACCGAACCCTGGGGCACCCCATAATTTATTGACTTTGAACTTGAGTTTTCCCCTCTAAACGCAACAAATTGGAATCGTGATGAAAGGTAGGATTTTAATAGGTTTCTCATACTATTGCCAACCCTGTAATATGGCAACTTTTCCAGCAAAATATCATGCCGAACACAGTCAAAGGCCTTTGTTAGGTCCAAGCAGGAAGCAAAAGTATCAAGACCATTCTCAAAACCTCTTTGAATGTGCTCAACGAGACAGGTTATTGCTAGTGATGTGGATTTTTATTTCTAAAGCCAAACTGTCCCTGGAAAAACAGTGTATTGTTCTCAAAGTGATCGGTCAATTGGATTTTAATTGCTAATTCAAAAATTTTTGATAATATAGGCAACAGTGAAATAGGCCTATAATTTGAACAATCATCCACTGAACCTTTCTGCTTAAAAATAGGTATGACTTTAGCAGTTTTTAGTATGTCTGGAAAAGTTTCCTGTGTTATGGCTAAGTTTATTAATTTAGTAAGAGGGACTACCAAGAGATTTTTAATGGTTTTTAATAGTTTTACACTTATTCCAAAAACATCTTTACTTTTCTTATTCTTAAGTTTACTAATTAATTTGCGAGTTTCATTAAAGGTTATGTGTCTAATCTTAAGTTCAGGACAGTTTATACTTCTATTTAGATAGTCGCGAAAATTTTTCTTGTTACAGTTTGGCAGTTGGTCAATGACAGTCTCAGCTATAGAACAAAAATATTCATTAAACTGTTCAGCATCAAGAGTATCAGAACATCTGTGTTTAGAAGAATTGTTATTGTTTACAATCTGCCACATGGCAGCCTGTTTGTTCTCTGATGTATTAATAAAATTGTCATGAGCTATTTTTTTGCATTTCGAATTTCTTTTCGGTATTTTGCCCTCATTTTTCTCACCAGGGTACTTGGCATTAGGGTGGGGTTGGCTTTGTAGTGAAAAACAATGCGGTTTTAATGGCATTGGCTTGTAAGTCTGGAACGGTGGGCCAATTTTAAAAAACAATTCTCCTTTCCATTTAAAAAAAACTTGCTAGTGCGCTCTCGACAGTAGGCCACGTGATCGAGATCATTCATATCCTAAAAATCAGGGCCGTATTAAACATTAGAGGCGCCCTAGGACTGGAATTGTTGGGGCGCCTATTTTATTAGGAAAAAGGAAAACAAACAGTTTAAAGGGCTCCTTACTCGTAATTAAAATTAAAGAGCAAAAAGAAATTAATGAACTGCGTAGCGCCTATTTTAATTCCAGAGTGCCCTACTCGAAAGTAAAATTGAAGACAAAAAATAAGTCCTTTCCTGCGTAGTGCCTATTTTCTTCGAGGGCGCCCTATTCCCTAATCAAATTGAAGACCAAAAACGACCAAAAACCCACCCCGTCCTACAACTTTTCTTAAATCTCCCTGTCTGGCGCCTATTTTTTCACGGCGCCCTAGGCTGTGGCCTAGTCAGCCTATTGCTTAATACGGCACTGTAAAAATAGTTTAGGTGACATCCTTTTACCCAAATTTTTTCCGACTTTGATATCTTGTCGTATTTAAAAGTTATGAAAGAGATAACTTTTAAAAACCGCACTGTATGTATAAATTGGAGCTACACTACAAACACTTCTAACTCTAAAACGAATGGGCCGATTTTTAAAAATAAAACAGCTGTGAATAAAGAATTAAAAGACCTTTAAAATGAAATGCTACCTGCCCCCTTTACATAAAAAAAGAAAAATTGCTAGTGCTCCCTTGACACTAGACCGCGTTGCCGGAATCATTATTATGCAATAAAGTAGATTAAGTGACACCCTTCTACCCAAATTTTACCCGATCTCGATATCTTGTCCAATTGAAAAGATAAAGGGTGGGGGGACTTTTATTATCTTCACTGTATAATGATTTTATTATAATACTCAGAACTATAATAAATTCATAAGAATGTCATTATCACTGGTCGGAATATAACCACATTATTTAATATGAGCATGTTCTAAAATTTATTTGATTCTTATCTTAAAATTGTTACCACATATTCAGTTACCTTCATTTTACATTTTTTAACCTTTTTATAATTCGCCGTAATACTTCTTTAGTTTATAAATGTGCCATCTTCAAATTACCATGAGCAAATTTTTGTCAATGCGTGAAAAGGAGATCTGAGTCTTCAACAACGACAAAGCGAGTTTAATGCGTCATCGTTTGGAAAGGTTTCAATGCACCGTTATTCGTTTAGTCTCTATCTGCTAGTGTTCAACACGGAAAATTGAAAGCAACGAGCTGGCACGACGTGAATATAAATTAATTTAACTAATGTTATATCATTGTTTTTTACAGTTTATGTTTTATTAAATAAGTCCATAAAAATATCCATGTACGCTTATTATGACCTACACTACATGTCCTTCCAAAAACAAAAATTAAGTACAAATTTATTTTGGCTAGTTTATTTGTCTGTTTTATAAGGTTTTCTTTGATTCTGACCATTTAAACAATTTACGTACTTGCCCCTTTAAACTGTATTACAAAGCGAGTGAGAGATCACCTGATGATTGGATATATTGGACAAAAGAACCATGATAATGTATAGCTTATATAGCAAGACTAAAAGAGTTTTCAGACTGCCAAAGTAACTTAGGAACCAAGATAACTTCCTATATACTTTTTAGCCTTTTGCTACTTCATAGACACATTTTAAAAGATGCAACCGGGACCTCTTTGCCGCAAAACAGCTAATAGAAATTCATTGTAGGATTAAATTCTTAACAGATAACTGACGTTATACATAGACACCTATATACCTAGACGTTATAATTAAACGTTATAATTAATCTGAAAAATAATTTCCTTTTAAAAATAATAAATATATCTTTGATACACTCTGTTGAAGAATATTACAATGAACAGAGTGAAAAATATATTTACTTTTAAAACCTCATATATAGTAAGCCGACGCGACGGTTTCAAGCATAGTAAGGAATTAAAACTGGAGTTTTTATACTGATGAATACTCTTAAGGGTTTTGATGGCTGGTAACCATTTAATAGATCTCGGCGTATGAAACTATAGTAGGGGAGCCCACGATGCTAAATGGGGAATTACTCAAGCGTCATAGAGACCTATTGGGTTGCAAAGCTTAAATAATAAGAAGAAAAAATGTTATATAATGTATACCTTTTCATCGGTGGAGGAAGTAGCTATAGACTTTTAAATATGTCAAAAAATACTAATATTATTTCGGCTTGTGAAAATCGTTTGGGTTGTATCGGATATATATATATCTTCCAAAATAAAAAAAAGCCACGCTCGAAAATGTTACTCTGACTTTTTTTTGTAGTCCTCTGTTTTTTTATCTTTGGACAAACCACGAAAGTTAAAAGCCTAAATACTAACGTACCGTGAATGTCTTAAGCGAGGTAAGAGGGAGTTTGTTTACACGGGACTTAAATACTTGAAGATTTGGGAAGGAAAGAAAAAACCTCCGCGGGTAGCAGGTTCCACATTCTAGAAACTCTGGGGATAAAAGAACGAACAAAGTTCGGGGCCTGTCCAGTTGGAGCGTATAGGGATGCATACGCACGGCACCACGAGTTTTTCTGTTGGGAATCATCAGTGGAGGAACTATACTGGTGAATTAGTAGTGAATGGTAGATTAGTGGAATATACACTGTTTGGCATGTAATTAATTTACTCTCAGAATTATTGTTTCTGGAATCAGAGTCAAAATTAAACGTCGTTATTGACTGCCAGTTGCAGGAATTGTAGAATGTAGAATGCGCCAGGCATAAGACAATCTTAGGACAGCCGAGTCTACTAACATAATAATATAATTGGTTACGCCGAGTTTTGTTTAGTTTTAGTTTTTTTTTATTATCTTGAGCTTAAAAATTACTGTACCGTAGGTATATTTAATAAAGTAAGAAACAATTTTTCAAAACGGCACGTAAAGATTTATAGGTTTGGAGGTAGAAACGGGCTATTATTTGCAAGAACTGCACTGCATTGCACTACCTAAACACTCTGAAAATGGCACTTGTCTTTGCTTTATCCTGTTCCTTAAATGGAAATTTAAGAATAGTGAGAGATTTAATTTTCTAGACGTGGAAAAACTATTCTAAGCAGGAATAAATACAAACTATACAGCTTATATGAAGAAAGATAATAATAAACTTTAAGAAGTAAAACCCTCAAGTTCAAAGTAAAAGAGTGGAATTCAAACTAATGTTTAAGTGTTTACTCTTATCTTAATTGAAAATATAATTTTATGATTATACTATCTAAAAAAATTAAAAAAAAACAAAAAATATGTTAAAGCTTTTAATTACAGTTTAGTTATTTTAGTAAATAATCAAATTATAACAAACGATATTCTGTTATGTGATTTTTTTATTTTGCAAACTCAATAGCATCTTCTGGTGCTAAATAATATTTATTTTAAAATGTTTTATAAAAATACACCAATTCCAATTTTATGGTACATTAAAATCAATATTTTATGTCTAGAAGTCCATAAAGATTTTAACAAAACAAACAAATTTAAATGGATATGGGCACGCCTTACGTTTTAGGATATTTAGGTTGTTAGTTTTTTTAGTAAAAAATATTTTTAATTCTTAAAAAACATTATTACCAACTAAAGTTATATATTGTTCGCTCTTAATCGTAAATATTAAAGTTAAAAAGAATTTGAAATATGTTCTTTTACAGGCTCAATTCGCTAGCAATTCGATTTTTTTCAATTTCTAGTCTGTTCCTTTTAAAATTACCCTTATACAGAGTTTTGCTTACGGTAATGAAATATCAAATATTGTAAATGCCTAACCACTTTACAAATAATAAAGTCCTTTAAAAAAAAGGGGTATAATATACAACGTGTCCAAGATAAGAGGGCCAGGGGCCAGTATGGACATCTTGGAAACGGTAAAAGATAAAATAAAACAAAGTTGAGATTTTTATGCCCAATTAATAATGTGCTGATTAAAAGTTTTAAAATTACTAGTATGTATTTTCAAATTTATCCGGAAAGAAACCTAAAATTAAAAAAATATATTTCATTGGTCTTATTTAAAATGAAATTTAAAACAAATTGCACTTTTGCCTTGCCATTTTTTCTGCTTTATTCAATGGTGGTATTTTATTTGAAATCCGAAGTTTAGTTTTCGTGGAACCATGATCAACCTAGTGTCTTAGATGCGGTACTGATATTCTTAAATTAAAATGTACAAGCCAATTTTATTACAAATTTAATGATGTATCACAAATTTACATAAATAACAATAAGTTACTTTGACCAAAAAACCAAACAAAACCCTTTTAGAAGTACTAACTTACAATTTTAAATACTGCCCTAATATTTTAATTTCAAACTTTCAAAGCTTATTTTATTTTAAATTCACAATATGATCTAACGGTAATACAATACAATACTGTATTTTTCAGAATTCGGTAAAAATACATACATTAGTTTAGTAAAACAAAAAGAAATACTTAAAAATGCACAACTAAAAACTAATCAAATAAAGTATACAATAACTATTTTCTACGAAACAAGTTTTAGCTTTTTTCCAGTCAGGTAAATCTAATATTGATAGTTTTTTAAAAATATCGGAAAAGCCTTAAAAATAAATAATTAAGTTGGTGGTAAATAATTTGTTTTATTTTTTGTTAACATGATTGGTATGATGGTAATGCTGCGTCCAGACTTGCTACAATTCGCCGCACCGAATAGCGCGCTACATCGTCCCACATTTAATTTAATTTTGTGGATACTCTAGTGGGTATTTTACCTGTTTGTGTCCCTTATGGCCAAAATAAATAAATAAATAAATGGCGGGTATATACGTGAACGTGGACGGAATTCCCGTCGTTCCGAGGGCTTGAGGAATGATTCCGCGGTGATTCAGAGCTTGTCAGTTTTTGCATCAAAGGAGCGCGCAAATAGGTTGGTTTGTTTGACCGGATGTTTGTCGAGTTGTAACAACTTAAAAGGTTTTGCATGATTATGCGCAAATTAATAATCATACCTTTATTCCGTGACTGTGATGTGAAGAAATACACAATATCTACCACTAACTTAATCATTTGTTTTTCAGGCTTTTCCGATGTTTTAGATAAATTACAGTTAAAAAATATCAAAGATATTTTACTTGGTAAATCTACCTGACTGGAAAAAAGGTAAAACAAGTTCCGTATAAAAATTGTTATTGTATAAGTAAATCATTTGATTATTTTTTATTTGTGCATTTATTATTTATTTACTAAACTAATAAATAAATTTAAAATATAAAGCTTCCAATTTTTATTAAATTTTAAAAAATAAAGGCCTGTATTACGGTCAAATTATACTGTAAATTTAAAATAAAATTAACTTTAAAATTTTGATATTAAAATATCAGGACCGTATTTAAAAAATGTAAGTTAGCCCAATGGTTTTGTTTACTGAAAACGTTGACCCATCCAAAAATTAAGCATACTTTGATATAAACAATAGATTTAAGCAATCAATGCCTTTTTAATAAAACGTTATATTTTACTGAAATTTTACAATATGCAAATTTGCTTAAGGGAGCGAGGCTTACCGGACCTCCCCTATATCTATAAATAATAATATTTTTATTTCTCAATAAAAATGGGTTACATCATTTATAATATATGTTAAAGCTTATTAAAAAAAAACATTGTAAAAGCAACATTTTAAGGAGGCATTTAAACAAAAGAAAAGGGGGTTTTCGTGTAAACTTAAACTAAAAAAAAGGACTATTTACAATAAAAGTTCTTTTAATTTTAAAATAATATCTTCAAAAACAACTTATAAAATAAGGCGGGTCTTTTAAAAAGGGAATATAATATATTTTTTTTTATTTTGTGTTGTGTTAACGGAACGAAAGCAAAATGGTTTATGTTTATTAGTAAATATCATTTAAAAAACAGGGTTTCGATCAGAAGAAGATAATTTTTCAGAAATACGATGGTTATCGCTCTTACTTCTTTTTGTCTGGCACTAGTTTATCTGTCAAATATCTCTGTTATAAAAATACAATGGAGTAAATAATCAGATATTATTATAACATCTTTTATTTTCAGTTTTTCTTAAATACAGTGTGTTCACAGATGGATTTAACTATACCTGTAAACTTATTTATTTTTAATATTTGAAAAAAATATACTCCTGTTTGATCTGAAAGATTATAAGCTATACTAAAAATCGCTACATGATAAACAGGGTGGCATGAAATTGCAAATGTTTTTATCAAATGTGTCAAATAAAATTCTTCTTATCACTTAAGATTGCTGCGAGAAATAAAGTGGAAATATATTTTTCCAAAAAAAATAATTACCTTCTACAGTGTGTCCGCCTAAGTTTTCTAAATATAGAAAACTTTTTTATTATTAATTTTACGAAAAAAGTTATTCTTTATAACAAGTTCTGCATATTCTAAAACCTAAAATGCAATCATTAGATTTTTTCAGTAGTATACATGGTATCTCAAAAAATATAAATTTTGTTTACGAGTCAAGTACCCTTATGTTTGAAAATATCGAAAATAATTACTAAGAAAAAATGTTTAAAAATAAAGATAACTCTTAAATATGCAAACTCGTTTATTTACACAAAAAAGTTGGTCCTTAATTTTTATACTGTAACGAACGTTTCTGTGACTTTTCACTGTTTTGACAGTTCTTAAGCTTTCTTTAGATATTCAATTTCAAAATAAGTATTTACAAATGTACAAATTTAAAATTTCATCGTTTTATCATAAAAAATTTTAAAAATCTTTTTATGCAAATGAATGAGTTTGCATATTTACGAGTTATTTTTATTTCAAAACCTTTTTTGCTAATTATAATTTCTGATATTTTCAAAAATTTGGGTACTTTCCTCTTGAACAAAAATAATATTTTTGAGATACCTCGTATACTATTGAAAAAACTGAATATCCAATTATTGCTTTTTAGGTTTTAGACCATAGAGAACTTTTTTCGTTATATTATTAATAAAAAAGTTTCCGATATGTAGAGAACTTAGACGGGACACGTGTATACTATACGAATAGCTAAATTTTTCTTTTCACTGCTGGGTAAAAATTAAAATACATTATTTTAAAAAATATATATGTTTTTTAACCGGCTTTAAAAAAGGAGGAGGTTATATGTTCGACACATATGTGTGTTTTCTTAATATTATCGTTTACTCCGTCAGATGTGGACCGATTTTTTAAAATTCTTTTTATTTGAAAAAGTGCACTTCCTCGTTGGTCAAGCAAGGAGCGCGAAAGACAAAGGTAGGTACTAGACTTATTTTTTAGTCAAAGCTGCCTCCAGTAGATATATGCTACCCATGCAAATAGTTTATATTTTTTTTTGTAATTGCTTGTATTTTATTTTTATGGGTCAGGTGTTTCCGTTTATACTAAACTTATACCTATTAGGTGTAGTAAAAAAAAAAGGTACTAGTACTGTTTTTTAGTGGATGGTCACCAATTAAATGTTAATAATGCAAAACTAAAAAGAGTAAAATAAATATAAAAAAATCAAACCGACTTTAAAAAGATAAATAAAACTCACTAAGAATTTAAATATAATATATTAAAAAAAATAAAGTCGGGTAATAACTTATGGTATCAAAAGTATAAAAATCTTTTGTGTATTAAGTTATTAACGTTTAGTAGTTAAGCGAAATGATATTATCCGACTTTTCGTAAGTTTTATTTATTGTCACCTTAATTGTAGAACCACCTAACTCCAGTTTTAATAAAAACTTCAATGCAATTTTTAGCATTATAAAATACTCACATTTTCTATTAAAACTGGAGTTAGGTGGTTTTACAATTAAGGCGACGTTATATTTTAAAAGTCCGTTTATTTATTTATTTACTTTAATTTTTGTTAAATCTGATTCTTATTGTTCCAAGAAACCAAGACCAATAAGAACAAAAAATAATATACAAGACAAGAAAAAGCCCGTTAAGACAATATTTTTAATTTTGGCCAGTTCTAGTATCAAAATTTATACATTTTATATTTGACGGATTTTTGTCTGTTCAGATTTAAAAAAATATATATATTTTTAATTTATATTTGTATAATTTATCTTCTTATCTTAAAACTCTTTTCCAAAAAGTTTATAAGATAAAATTAATTATTTTTCTATTACACAGGTGTCTTCCAACCAATGGGCTATAAATATTTGAAAAGTACCTAATCTTATTACCTGGCCCTATAGATCTTTTAGGTCAAACGTCAATGATTGACGCCTAAAAAGATATCTAGACATTAGATATAATCGATTGGTTAATAAATAAAATCCATGATCCTATTATCGCCGGGCCAAAGACCAAATAAATTTCTCGACCCGCTTATCCGACCCCCGAAAACCTACAAAAGCCTTTTTTCAGCAATGTGGCTGTTTCACAGTACGTCGATATGAAGGGTCATTTTTATTATTTATTAAAGGATTAGCAATACGGCCTAAGAAAAGAATTATTATTTTTCACGGCTTTTTTGAAAAGGTTCACTTATCTAAGTAGTAATAAAACTAACCATCTTGAGTTTGCAGCTTTCTTTAACCCATTTTCAACCAGCGTTGCGTAAACGCAACACTCAATTGACAATCTTTTTGACTTACAAATCATACTTTTGGTTGTCTAAAATGGTAATACTATACCCAGCAAACACTATTTGCCGGCAATATACATTTTTCATATTGGCATTGATGGTAAAGCATTGGCAATTAGTGGCAATATTATGCCAACATCTAATACGCATTAAAAAGTTAACCCTAAATAAACACTCAATTGCCAATAAATTTTACATGCAGGCGAATTGCCGGCAAGCATACAAAAATGGCGGCTACCAATCCTGATTAAATAAAGCATGTTTTTTTGTTGCAGGCAAATAAATATTGGATTTTTGAAGGCAAACCTTCACGCATATTCATACTTTTCAAACCATATTATTAACATTTGTATTTAACTAACATTCGAGCAATTTTTTTGATCTGTTTTATTTATAATGGCGGCTAAACAACATTATTTTATGTTTTTTACATAATTTAAAGGAAATGGCCTTTTTCTAACATTTTATTGATACAAATCATGCAAATAAAAATTAAGTCAAACAAAATGTTTATTATGTATTTTTGAGAGAATAAAAATAAAATGATGGTAAAATTAGCTAGGTTAATTTCGACGATTTCGACCGAAGGTGATAAATTCAAATTTCCCGCTTAGCCGAAATACAAGATTTGGCAATTTGACAGATGAGGCAACCTTGCTTTTGTTTGGCCGCTTTGTGCAAATGTTTTCTACGTGGTTTTCTAGCTTTTTAGTTTCTTTTTTAAAGAAAAGAGTTTTTAGTAGACATAATTAAGTGTATTCATTACCTAATTAGTGTGTGTTGTGTAATAAATTGGTGATGGCTAGTCAAGAAGGCGGGTTATTCAAGTAGACTGTTAGGAGCTGTAAGCATTTTGTTTAAAACCTTTTAAATTTGTAGTTACCTAAAAAAATTATATGAAATCATGGAGTTGCCTTATTAAAAGTTTTAAAGACGTGTTAATAAAAAAATTATATATATTTAATAGTTTTTTTTTGACATTTAACTCCTTTAAAATATTTCTCTTTATGTTTTGGATCTGAAAATTGAGTGTAAGTGTCCCTTAAATACTTACTATTTTAAAGTGTTTTCTTTTGATTTACTATCTTTTTTTTTTAATTTTATTACATACTTTTTATTTTTTTTTGGTTTATTGTTACGGTATAAAAATTTATATTAAGTAATTTTTTTATTGATAAAGTTTTCCTGCCTTTTTTCTTATTTTTTCGAATAAAAAATTCTAAATATGTTATTTAACTTTTGGGACATTCAACTTATGAAACTTGCATATACTTATTTAATGATAAATGCCATTATCCTAAACGCATTTTTTTGCCAATAACTTATTAATAATGGATGCCATCATCCTAAACGTATTTTTTGGCATAACTTATTAATGATGGATGCCATCATCCTAAACGCATTTTTTCATCATAAATTATTAATGACGGATGCCATCACATTATCTGCAACACGTGGTCTAATAACGGCCAATTGCCCACTTTCGCGTCTTTTTGATACCTTCTTGCCAATGCCTTGCCATTAAAGAGTGTTGGCAATGCCAGTAAATTAAATGTACAACGCCGGCAAAAAATGTTATATGGGTAGTAATAGTTAAAGTATTTATTCTGTTTGATAAAAAGTTAAATTTATAAAGGATGTTCTGAAAGGCTAAAATATGACGATCTAACCCAATTTAACTTAGTCAAAGTTGGATGGTTTCGGAGATATAGGGTATTAAAAAATTATTCTGGTTTTAGTTTTGTATAAATAATTTTGTTAATTATTTGAACTATTATTACAATATTCTACTAAAAGGGGTTTTCGAAGGTAAGAAATTAGAATTTGCCATCACATTTATTGTTAACTTTACCCTACCTACGGTGTCTTGCACAAATTAAAAACGTAATAACTTTTTTGAACCACTTTGTAAGTAACTTTTTTAAGAAATATTTTTCCTCGACATATTTTACATAAAAAAGGTATACTGGTAAATGCTAATTTAGGCAGCCGTTTCTAAAATATCGGGATTTAAAAAAATAGCTTTCTGTATGGCGGTACAGGGTGTTATAGGATTAGATGCTAATCTTTTAGTGTACGATTCCTTTCGTGATTTTAGGAAGAAAATTTTATATAAACCTATATCTTTAAATGGTTTAACTTTTGAGATACAGAGTGGTAAATATATATTTTTTTAACTTTACTACCCTATATCTCAAAAATAGGTCTTATAGGACATAGGTTTTAATTAAACTTTTCTTCTTAAAATCACCTACGGATTCACACTGTAAAAGATTAGCATCTAATTCTAAAACGCTCTGTGTAGCTTAGACCTGGCCGTACAAGAAGTGACCTTTTAAATCCAGATATCTTAAAAACGGTTGCCTAAATCAACTTTAATCAAGTATACCTTTTGTATGTAAAATATGTTAAAGAATAAGATTTTTTTTAAAGTTACATAAAAAGTGGTTCAAAAAAGTTACTCCGTTAAATTTGTTCAAGATACCGCAGGTGGCGACCCTAAAGTTAACAATCAAATCCTAGTACCTTTTAAAACCCCTTATAGCCGAATATTGTGACAATACACCTATTATTAGCCAAAATTATAAATAAAAAACCAAAACCAGAATACATTTTTAACACCCTGTATCTCCAAAATAATCCACTTTTGGACTAAGGTAAGTTGGGTTGGACCGCCATATTTTGGCTTTAGGAATATGTGATACCTTTTTTCCATACCTTGTATGTTATTAATATTTTTTATCACTCCAAAATTGTTTGCCCATCTGGAGCAACTTTAATCTTTGATCACTGTAAAGCAGAAAATATTTTTTAAACTTATTTAAATGCAAAATAAGGAAGAATATTAGTACTTAAATGAACCTGTACCAAAAATAAAAAAATAAAAAATTAGCGTGCACAAAAAATCTTACTGGAATTAGACTGTTGCGTTAACGCAACATCGGGTGGAAGCATGACCTTTTAAGCGGGTACACACTACGAGTCTTTTTGTCGATTTGCTCTTTGGTCTTAGTTTAGTGTTCTTGTGAGTATCAAAAAATTCCTTGTTTGGTATCTGTTGGGGGCAAAGTCCAAAAACGTCCAATGGTCATTTTTCTGCTCAATCTTAGGATTGAACTATTAAAAGTGACCAAAGCCCGAAGTCCAATTCAATTTCGGGCTTTGACAGTCTCCAAGCAGCCAAACCTAAGATTTTGCAATTAGAAAATAACCAAAGCTTGGCATACATTATTAATGAAAAAAAGAAATATTTAAAATCCGTGAAAAGGTGAGTTGAAATAGTGTTATTTAAATTTGAGAAATTAATTCTGAATATACTAAAGCTACATGGATTAAACAAACAATGAATAAAGTATTAATAATACAATTTATATATAGACATGTTACATAGCACGGTACTTAAAATAAGAAAATATATTAAATAATTAGCAAACACAAACAGTATAAACTTTCATGTCAAAACAAACATATATGTAGAGCTGAAGAAAACAGATATTGTGAATTATTTATTTCTGCAATTTGACGATGAGTAGCATTTCACTTTTTTTAACAATTGCATCTTTTGTTTACGCAATTATTTTTACAACCACATCTAACAAAAAATTGCTTTGATTAAGAGTCTACAGCAGCGACACTTCTTAGTGCTAACTTTTTCTGGAACATTCTTCATGTTTATGAAGTTATCGTCAGCCACTTGGAATTCGTTTCTTGCATACATTTTTTCAAGTAAACCTGATGGTGTTCCTAGCTGATATATGAAGTCAATAGTTTCAAAAGTATCATTTACAAGAAAAACTACGTTTTTACTGTTAGTTCATGATTTCAACCAATGTTACACCACTTTCCTTCGATGTTTTTTTTTTTGTTAGTTGCCTATTATTTTTAGGGATATAAATAAACGTTTGTTGTTTTGTTTTATTTAAAATTTAAAGCCTGGTTAAAATTGGATTAAGTACTAATATTGCCATAACCTTTAAATTCTTACTGAAAATAAAACTGAAACCGTATGAACTTTTTATATATAAAAAAAACAGGTTTAATTTTTTTTTATTTATTTCTCTTTTAAAACAGTTACTTTACTAAAATTATAAAATAAAAACAATTTTATTAGGGTTAATGAATTTCAATTTACATTTAAATTTTGATTTGAATCATACTTATTTAATATTTTAAAATTTTAATTTATTAAGTAGAAAGCAAAGTAAGATTTTTATTTAACTTTTTTAGCAAAAATTAATAAGTATTTTATTCCAACAATCCTGCAATCTAAAAATATTGCGTAGGGGTGTCTATATACGGTTGACATATTATATTATGGCCAAAATTGACCAAGACAAATATAACTTACTTTAAGATATCATACATATTTGGATTTTTACAGAACTTGGCACTAATTTAGATTTCCATTTTTTTGCGGCGAAGCTCACCGTTTTCATATTTATGTCTTTGGTGGTACATCATTACTTTTTGTTAAGAAAATCAGGTAGGTAGGCACTAAGGCTTTTTTATACAGGGTGATTCAAAAACATATGCCATCGCTTAAGGGGAGATTCATTAGCCAAAAATAAGACAAAAATGTCAAATGAACATGGGTCCGCAAATGCTTTGTTTCCCAGATACAGGGCGTTTAATTTTTATAATTTTTCTTTTTTTTGAATATTTTTAAAACTACGCCTGCGATTTGGCTTAAATTTGGGACATAAGGTACATTTATTAGTAGGCATATTTTGACTATAAGGAATTTGCTATATTTTTACCAGGGGCGTACTTGTGGGGTAGACACATAATATTTTTTAATTAAAACATGTACGCCACTGATTTTAATAAATTTTGATAGCACAATTAAATACTTTACTAAATGCTTAACAAAACTTGTCTCTTGGCATTTTTTCTAATTTTGTTTGGTTTTCGGCTGACCGCCACCTACGTTAAGCTATAAAACATCAAAGAAGGCTTTGAAATAAAAAAACAATTTCTTTAAATTTGACAAATTGGCTATTGTATTACCACTGTTGTTTTTATCATACATTTTTTTAAAACTTATTATAAATGCCTTTTATTAATTATAGTTCGTCAGAGTTAACAGATATGTTATTAATTTATGGTGAAACCAGACAAAATTCAAGAGAAGCCGTCAGACTTTATGCTGAGTGATACCCTCTACGAAAAGCCCCTAGTAAAATCATTTTTGAGTACATCGTAAGGCGTTTAAGAGAAACTGGCTCTCTTAAACCTGTAAAAGCAAATTCCGGGCGTTCAAGATTTCGTCGTACAGTTCAAGCTGAAGAAGCAGTACTAAATTCGGTAGAACGTGATCCTAATATCAGTACCCGAATAATTTCCAATGAACTAGGAAACATTTCTCAAGCTTCGGTAGTGTGAGTTTTGCAAGAACAACAACTAAAACCATATCATTTTACAAGGGTACAAGAATTATGGCCCTAGACAAGTATTTTGCCAATGGTTTCTCAATCAGCTGCAAAATGACCGGCGTTTTTCTAAATATGTACTTTTTACTGACGAGGCATCTTTCACACGAAGAGGCATTATAAACTTTCATAATAATCATACATGGGCGGAAGAAAACCCTCACGCTTTGCAGACAACAAATTTCCAACATCAATTATTTTCTTTTAATATTTGGGCTGGAATTGTTGGAAATGAAATTATCGGACCTGTAGTTCTACCGAATATATTAAATGGAGCGTCTTACCTCAATTTCTTAATAAACGAATTGCCCGATATTTTGCCACTTTATCTAAGAAACAATAACAGATTATGGTTCCAACATGATGGAGCACCACCACATTTTGCGGCTGAAGTAAGAAGATTTTTAAATGAAGCGTATGGTCCTCGCTGGATTGGTCGTGGATGACCAGTCGCATGGCCACCGAGATCACCAGACATCAATCCCTTAGATTTTTATCTCTGGGGACATGTTAAAGAAATTGTTTACAAAAAGTCGTGAATACGAGGCAGAAATTGTTACAAAGGATAGAGGGGGCATTTAAAAAAATAAGACAAAATCGTACTATTTGCGCAAAAGTACGCAAATCTTTAGGACGAAGACTAAGAGCATGCAACGAAACTGAAGGAGGACATTTTCAGCATCTCATTTAGCCACTTTTTAAGTTAAAATGCAGGTTAGTTTTTTCTTTTTTTAAATTAAAGCATTCTTTGATGATTTTTATAACTTAACGTAGATGGAGGTCAGTAGCTGCAGTCCGTATTAAAATCGCAAATATCCCGAAAACCAAACGAAATTCGAAAAAATGCCAAGAGGCAAGTTTTGTTAGACATTTAGTAAAGTATTTAATTGCGCTATCAAAATTTATTAAAATCAGTGGCGTACATGTTTTAATTAAAAAAATATTATGTGTCTACCCCACAAGTACGCTCCTGGTAAAAATATAGCAAATTCCTTTTAGTCAAAATATGCCAACTAATAAATGTACCTTATGTCCCAAATTTAAGCCAAATCGTAGGCGTAGTTTTAAAAATATTCAAAAAAGAAAGAAAAATTATAAAAATTAAACGCCCTGTATCTTGGAAACCAAGTATTTGCGGACCCATGTTCATATGACATTTTTGTCTTATTTAGGGCTAAGGAATCTCCCCTTAAGCGATGGCATATGTTTTTGAATCACCGTGTATAATAAATATATCTAAATTGAATTGAAACAATATAAAATATGTTTGGCGACACACTACCTCAAAAAACAATATAATAAGTAAAATATGTATATTTTTTGACGAAAAATGTTCCAAAGCCGTTAGAGTTACATTTAGCTAGATGGACGCATTCAGGTAACTGCAGGGCTACAGAGGCAAAGCATACATATATTTGGATTGCTTCATTAGTGCATTATTTTTTAAACCTACCCTAATATGTTAAAAGTATTATGAAAAATTGCAAATTTTTAGTTATATAAGCAATATTATACTGATATTGTTTATAATTTGAAATAACATTGGCTTCATTAATATTTGTATGACTAAATTGTTCATTTGTTTGGCAATTCACTTTTCTAATAAAAGTTAAAGCAACAATTCAAATAAAATTTTGAAATTGTTAAGTCCCGTGTCATCAAACTCCCTCTTACCTCGCTTAAAACACCCACGGTACGTTAGTATTTAGTCTTTGTGCCTTCGTGGTTGGCCCAAAGATAAAAAAAAGCAAACCAAGGCTTGCGCTGTACTACATTATTTCATAAAGAAAATATGTTATATATTTTTCTTTTTCGTTGATATAAATTGTTTATTTCAGGAATTTGTTAATTTATTATTTCAGCTTGTTACATCTAAAATAAAACAATGAATAATTAATCCAAAGTCATCATAGTTAGCAATACATATTCATTTTAATTTAACAAACAAAGCCTATTTTGTCAAGCTGCCTTAATCTGATATATCCAACTTCCGACAAGTCGAGGAAATATTTCTTTTTCCAACAAACTTCCAAGAAATTGAACAAATAAAGCAACGTATACAAAAAGAACCCTAAATTACAAGCAAAGCAAAATCGCCATGTCATGTCCTATTGGGTTGAATAGGAAAAAATCTTTCCATTGCTGAGCTCTGCCAGTTTATGTGGCGCCTGAATAGAGCCATATCTCATTCCGCAAAAATAAACTAACTTCTATCTTCTAGATGTAGGCCGAAAAAACATACTCTTAACAAGGTCATCTGAAATTTTATCTCCCTTGGAAGTAAAGTAAACGCCTATACTGCGTCCCTTTTTAATATGTAGCGAAACTGGGCTAGCCTGGTTCATTCCCTAAAATCGATATTTAGACGCCTCTGACGTCAGTCGACGCGACGTCCTGCGGAATTTTGCGAATAGAGGCGATCGTCCAGGTGGTGCTTCTGATTGACATTTGTTCATATGTGTTCTGTGTTTTTCTTACTTAAATAAATATAATATTAACTATACAAAGACACAATGTTATTGAAAAAGTGAGAGTGAAGCAACTTGAACGATTTTTTGGTGAAAACTCCTAATTCAAATTCGTGAAAATATACTAAAGACTACATTTTGATTGTGTTAAAAAACTTAAGTGCAAGAATAATGCGGATTTGCACAAAACTGCAACGATCTTAAAGCTGCAAAATTTCAGTTGGCCCCAGTACTTCCTTTGGCCTTCAAAAATAGTGTTTTCTCTTCCAAAACATGTAAATTTAAGCAATAATGTTTCGGGACCCAAATATCGTGCTTAATTGGTCGTGAATGTAGTTCATACTGCGGCAAACATAACCTGATACCGGTAAGGATTTCGCGACCAAGATGGGGCGCCATGGTCTAGGAGGGCTATGACATCGCGGCTACCCCCTACCATCATCGACGAGCAGGAGACACTCACCCCTCACCTCGGTGTACAGGTAATGTATTTTAATATTTTAGGGTGTATAAAGGTCAATACATTTCAATGACTTTTACATTTTTGTGCCTTGGATATTTATTTATTTATATTTTTTTAATACGTATGTTGATCGTTTTGCTGAACTTTAGTAAGGAATATTTAAATATTATTTTGGGTGCTTACTAAAAAAAGGTATATGTTATTTGTTTTTAAACTTACTACATATATAGCAAATTGAAATTTAACATTATTACACGCCCACATATTTTTATAGATATAGATATAAGTATTATTGTAGAGCTGATTACTTTTACTGAAAAGTGTTCCTTTAAAAACGGACATGTCTACTTACAATTATTGTAAGAAAAACACAAGAAACGTTTAACTTTAAAATTCTTAAAACTAAAAATGTGTTTAATTATAATATTTTGTGGCCCTATAAATTTATTTCGTATATTCTCCTATTTTATGATTTATTTTTTTATAACAAAATTAAAAAATTGTTTATTTATAATAATCAGGGCCTCAACTAGAATTTTCAAATTATTTTATCTAAAAACTAAAGCATGGGACTCTCACCAAATATAATACATGATCCTATTAGCCTCAGATGCGCAATTAGAGAAGGCTAGGAGGGGAGGGGTTAGCCCCACCAAAACGGCAATAAGCCCCCAAGCTTATTGAAAATTTCACACACATTAGTGTTTTTAGGCAAATTTATTCTATAAAGTGGGACTTAAGCCCCCCAACGAGCCAGAACTAACCAGAACTAACCAGCGCCACTGATTGGCCTTAAGACGAACACTTTGGTATTTTTTTTTTGAAATTTGCGAAAAAATTTTTTGTTTTTTCGGTTAGCCCCCATGAGAAAATCAAAACCTCTAAAAGCAAATTTTCTCAATGTATTCTTTTCGGTAATTTAATCAAATTTCATTGATAAATCTGAAATTTAGTAGATATTTTTACGTAGAATCCAGTGGTGTAGTTGGAATTTTTAAAAATTTTATATTTAGAGATATGATCCAAACATATGATTTTATTAATCAGAACACCCTGTATATTTTTTATTTATTAAATTATAGCGAATGAGAGCTCTTTAAAAATATTTAATACTTAATAGTTATTTTCTATTTATAGGCCCTAAATTAATGTTTTTAATTTTTAAATTGAATTTTGCATTGTGGGCCATGATATAGACCTTATAAAAAAATAAAGTAAGTCCTAGCTGAGTTCATAATTTGTTTAAATTTTACAGCAACATAAAAGTTTTAACTACTGTACCCCGCCCACACCCCAATTTACCTCTCAGTTTCTTAAGTTTGTTCACTCATTAATAAGTAAAAACTGGAATGGAACTGGAATCAGCGCCAATATGTTTATACTCAAAACAGTGTCCAAAATCAGTATGTATCCATAATTTTTAGAAAATCATTCGATTTTAAACAAAACAATAGAAAACCATGTATAAAAATGATACCTTCAAAATTTAAACTTCAGTAATAATTTTGGTTACAGTATTATACACGGTTTTCTACTATTTGGTTTTAAATCAAATGTCTTTTGTTTTTAATTATGGATACATACTAATTTTGTTTTCACTGTTTTGAGTATAAACACATTGGCGCTGATCCAAAATGTTCAGTTTTTAATTAACTAATAAATAAACAAATTTAAGGAACTAAGGAGTAAATAGGGGTGCTGGTCGAGGTAAAGTCGTTAAAACTTTTATGTTGCTGTAAAATTTAAACAAATTGTGAACTGATGGTCTACTTTATTTTTTTGTTATGAAGTCTATATCATGCGAAATTCAGTTTAAAAATTAAAAACATCAATTTAGGGTCATTAAATATAAAAACGAAAAACTAATTTCGCCCTGTATGTCAGAAATGAAGAAGGCCATATAAAATCTTTTAGTGTCATCTTTTGTTTCATCAAAAAGCAAGATTCCCTGCGATTGCAACGAAACCCGGACACCCTGTATATACTGGGTAAGTAAAAGTACTACAACTCTTAAATATCTTTAAAACCGCAAAAGCTTCATTTTCCGAATTTGGTATCTGGAAGGTATCGGGCATGAAGGATTTAAAAGTTATATTATCACCGTTGCCAAGTTTTCCAGTTTTGTGCTACACGTATCATTTTCTTTTCTTTTTTAATAGAATGTTCATTTATTTTTATTGCAATTAATTGCTCAGGTTTGATTTATAAGTCAACAAATTTTTAATTTTTATTTTTACTAGCTGCTAACATAATATGACAACACCACATTTAGGTAAAAAGTTCATCTGTGCTCAAATATCTCTAAAACCACATAGGCTGCGCAGTAGAACTGAACACTAATACTGTCGTTGTTGCCAGATTTTTCAGCTTGGCGCTACATGTAGTATTTTTGGTTTTTCAATGGAATGCCCCATTTTTATATTAATGGCAATAAAAGGAGCGTGCCAACTTGAGTAAGATTTCCAATTTTCAAAAATAATTCTTTGCCAGTTACCGAGATATGACAACACCGCTATTCTATTAAAATTTGACAACTATGTTGATATCATTTATTAATTAGGCATGCCAAAAAACTCCTAAACACTAAATTTTCTAAACAAAGCTTTAGTGGTTTTAAAGATATTTAGGCCCTAAATTACTTTTGCCAAAAGTGTAGTGTATCATATCTCAACAATTAAAAGAGAGAAAATTCTAAAAATTTTGAAAATCTACTAAATTTTACGTTTAATTTAATGCAATAAAAATAAATAATACGTGTGACACAAAACTCGGAAATCTGGCAATAGTGCCGATATTACTATTTCCAAATGTTTAAAGCACGTAAGATACCAAATTTGGTAATTATTCCTTTAGCGGTTTTAAAGATATTTAAAAGTTGCCGTATCTTTTTACTAACCTAGAATACTTTAATGCTAAAACTGTGATATGGAGTAAAGTGTAGAAAAAAAAAAATATATATATATATATATATATATATATATATATATATATATATATATATATATATATATATATATATATATATATATATATATATATATATATATATATATATATATATATATATATATTAAGAAAGTTACTTTTCCTAATCGTTTAAGTCATATTATTTTATTAATATTTAAAGATTTTATATTTTCGTGCTTACCATTACAGTACACACGTTTAACTTATATTAAAACA
The DNA here is from genome assembly GCA_014170235.1 of Listronotus bonariensis. Taxonomy (NCBI): domain Eukaryota; kingdom Metazoa; phylum Arthropoda; class Insecta; order Coleoptera; family Curculionidae; genus Listronotus; species Listronotus bonariensis. The sequence goes on along the minus strand of JACEGR010000378.1, from coordinate 242,343 downwards.
ATACCCACATGACATGTAACATAATTTAAGAAAATATGATATACACGTTTAAAATTTAAAATAATAAATAATAATAATAATAATGGTCTTTATTAAGAATTGAAAAATTACATTTAACAATTCCTGAGGGCGAGAGATCTAGCTGATGACTACCAGCTACTCAGCTTAACCCTTTATCTTTAAATTTACTTACATAAAGTTCATAAAATTACATCAATATTACCTATAGTTAAATTACATCTATAGTTACAATCTACATATCTAAATTATGTTCTTTATACTTCCTAAATAATTCCTAAACATTTGGCTTATCCAATAGTACATTTTTAACTTTACTACGAAAAGTGGCCAATGTGTTACAACTAAAATACATTGTAAATTCATTATATAATCTGACGGCATTGTATGTAAAACATCGCTGAAAAAGAGCCGTGGTATGCTGTGGAATGGTAAGAGAATTTACACCCTAACGCTAACATGATGAGCCTGATTTCTAAAAATTAGCCTAGATCTTAAATAAATTGGGACAGATGTCAGCAATAACTTATAGGTAAATGCCAGTAAAAGATATTGAAATAAGAAACCTATTTTTAACCATCTCAGTTCTTTGATTTTTCCGAAAATTCCGAAAATAACTGTTATAGTTAAAAAAACTTTTTGACTATTTGACCATATTATTGCAACATGTTTTTAAAAAAATGATAATTCTATGGACAAATTTTCTTGCTAACCGTATTCGTCTCAGTGGTTTAAACCGTATTCGAAAATGACAATATAAATATGTGAATTCAAGAAAATGTAGGTTTTCAAACCGTTGCGTCACAGCCCAAAAATGTTTAGGTTATGACTATGATTTTTATTTTTTAGGGTTTATAATATGTACTTTGGTTTGCACCGGATATAAAATTTTTCACTTGCCATGAAAAAAGTTTACAAGAAATGACCGAAAAAACGTTTTTAATGAGTACGATGCATACGACCACCCGACAGAGATAAGTGTATTGTTTTTAAACCATTGTCCGGGATGTATTAAAACATGGTTAAATACGTGACGTACATGACGTCACCGTTTAGCAGAAAAATGTAATGTTTTTAAAATGTTTTGAACCGTATTATCCACAAAAAATGGTTTTAATCTTTACCCAGTACCATTTATGAAAACTTATATATTTGTGGATAAAATTTTATCAAATTTACGAAAAAAATACAAATAGAGAATTGGAAGTTTTGATTTTTCTAGGGGCTAGCCAAAAAATTTTCGCAATGTTCATGAAAAAATTTTCATCCCAAATTGTTCTTCTTTGGGCACCACAGTTTCTGGTATATGTTTGGTTTGGGTACTATGTCTCATATTTGAGATAAAACAAAAAATTAAAATCCTAGTTGCGCGCCCGATTAAAATAATTTAAAAGAAAATACAAGTGAACATGGCGGCTTTCCAGATAAACTAAAATTATAGCATAAAAATTACTATTGTGGCACATACAAACATAAAAAACATGCCAAAATGACATGCAAACATGCCAAAATGACATGCAAACATGCAAACATGCAAACATGCAAACATGCAAACAATGCAAACATGCAAACATGCAAACATACAAACATACAAACATACAAACAACTGAAGCTAATAAAAGCGTGCTTAAAAGATATAGGAATGAGCCACCGGCTAGGGGCAGCTCCGGTATACTTCTTTTTCAATATTTTGTATCTTGTCATTTATGAATGTGAAGAAATAAATAAACATTTCTGATATTTAATATACCTTATAGTTTTTTGTCAGTTTTGTTAAGTTTTTAACGCATGTCCTTACAACTATTATTTTGTGAACAAGAAATGACCGAAAAACGTTTTAATGAGTACGATGCATACGACCACCCGATAGAGATAAGTGTATTGTTTTTAAACCATTGTCCGGGATGTATTAAAACATGGTTAAATACGTGACGTACATGACGTCACCGTTTAGCAAAGAAAATGTAATGTTTTTAAAATGTTTTGAACCGTATTATCCACAAAAAATGGTTTTAATCTTTACCAGTACCATTTATGAAAACTTATATATTTGTGGATAAAATTTTATCAAATTTACGAAAAAATACAAATAGAGAAGTGGAAGTTTTGATTTTTCTAGGGGGCTAGCCAAAAAATTTTCGCAATGTTCATGAAAAAATTTTCATCCCAAATTGTTCTTCTTTGGGCACTACAGTTTCTGGTATATGTTTGGTATGGGTCCTATGTGTCATTTTGAGATAAAACAAAATTAAAATCTAGTTGCGCGCCCGATTACAATAATTAAAAGAAAATACAAGTGAACATATCGACTTTCCAGATAAACTAAAATTATAGCATAAAAATTACTATTGTAAACATACAAACATAAAAACATGCCAAAAATGCAAACATGCAAACATGCAAAGATGCAAAGATGCAAAGATGCAAACATGCAAACATGCAAACATGCAAACATACAAACATACAAACAACTGAAGCTAATAAAAGCGTGCTTAAAAGATATAGGAGTGAGCCACCGGCTAGAGACGCTCGGTATACTTTTTTTCAATATTTTGTATCTTGTCATTTATGAATGTTGTGAAGAAATAAATAAACATTTCTGATATTTAATATACCTTATAGTTATTTTTTTGTCAGTTTTGTTATAGTTTTTTAACGCATGTCCTTACAACTATTATTTTGTGAAATATAGCCGACGCCGACGCGACGTCCTGTCATTTACTAATTTGGGAGAGGTCCTTTCTAAAGCTACTCTGTACATCCAACATACAAATATTTTTATGTTTTTTTACCAAAAAAACTTTTGATTTTATGTGATTAAAAAGTTTTCCATTTGATAAAAACTTTTAAAGAAATGCGGTATATCTACACACCTTGCATAAAAATTAAACAGAAAAACTAAAAAAAAAAATTCTTTTTTTGCGTATTTTTAATACTGTGAGGGTAAATAAGGTCAAAACCCAACATTATATATAAAAAGTCATTTAAGTTAATCCCTAAAGTAATACAAGAAAAAGCTTTATACAATCTGACGTAATATTTAAATCCGCCCAAATGCACCTTTTATATAGCTGAAAGGCATTAGAACGAGGGTGCTACATACTTTATAACTTAGCTGCACCCTGTCATTGCATTTACCTGCACATCACATACCTTTACGCTGCAATAGGAGAGCGACTCATAGGCGTGGAGATTTTTAAAATATATTTCTAATACAGCATTTTTACGAAAAATGAAAATCTATTAATATAATTATTTCTAAATTAACCAAATTATTGTTGATTATACAGTCATATAAGTGGAAAAAATCCCACCAAGCAAACATTTTACATTTCTGTATCTGAAAGATTTTTTTTCCACGACCGTTAAAAAAAATGCAGTTTTTTAATCGTTAACATGAAGATAAAGTACTCCATTCTAATACACTACATAAAGTGTTAAAAAAAGTAACTTTTTTACTTCGAAGCTTTTTTCACACTTTGAATTAGTGTTTTGTTTTCGTGCCTACTTTAATAAACTTAAAGATCAATTTATGCAATGTAACAGTAAACGCGACATCAACTGAACCTAACGGTCAAGTAACCTTTTATTTTGTCATTATTTCTTTTAGTTCATTTGTCACTAGTTTTAAAATTTGACAGTTTGCGAATAAATTTAATAGACATTATTTAGAATTTATGGTAATAATGAATTTGGATGACTAAGAAATTGAAAAGAAATTTATACTGTTTTAGTATTATTTTTACAAAAGTAAGTACATACAATTTTCTAAAATTAAATCATAACGGCATAATTATGAAAAGGATAATTGTTTTTTAAAAAATAAGTAGGCTATGATTTTTGTTGCAATATAATGGCTGTGCTGCACAAATTAAAATTAATAAGTTTAAATAATTAAAACATGTATACACTGGTAATTTGGGAAATTTTTATACGGTCATAGAAAAATATAGTATGTAACACATGCATAGTGTCTTTTTTACTCATGGAATGGCCGCACTCGCCTCTTGGCTCGTGCTGTCAAACTTTCCATTCGTAAAAAAATATCACTTTATGCACTTGTTACATAAATTACTTACCATTAACGTATTTATTTTAATAATAAATAATTATTATCTTTAAATTTCTTATGACGTACGTTAGATGTAAAATTAGGATTAAAAGCTTTTATAAATGTTCTGATAATACTTTTTACAGGGACTTAAATCTTCTAAAAGAGCATCCTGAACGGGATTTCTGAGCGATATCCTAAAACTGTTTTATAAACTTGTTTTATTTTTTATAACAATTTCTGAAACCTTATATATTTTTTTTAATGATTCGTCAATGTTGATCAAATAAAAATATTTTTTTGCATATAATTTATTGCTAAAGGTTAGAGATAAATTAAATGATTTTATTACTTATTTTGCAAAGCTCGGAAACTTCTTAAATTTTCTTATCAACATTCTGTAACACCCTATACAAAATCAGTCGTATAAAAAAGTGAAGCAAATGCTTTTACTCTAACTCCGTCTCTTTTGCTGCATTAAAGCTAAATGTGTTTATCTCAACAAACTTAAGCCAAAGCATTAGCTTTTGTTTTATTTATATGGACAAAATGTATTATGTCCTGTTAGATCAAAACTAACTTTGTTTATTAATTGAACACCCTAAATATTTTTAAAAATTTGAATTCTACTGTACAGATTTCTAAAGACGCATTGCGGCTTCTATCTGTTTTTAAATTGTTTTTATATTTTTGTTTTTAAAGGAATCTCGTCATCCCCTAGTCAGAGTACATTTCCGTAGAAAAAAACGAAAAATTAGTTTACTTTAACTCATAATAAGTGACGCCATGAATTTTTAAATTTAAACATAAAAATAATTATTTTAACTTCGGGGACACACTGTATCATTTATATATATATATATATATAAAATATTCTTCCTTATCATATATATATCCACCATAATTTCATCCTTAAGTATATTCATAAATAAAATTGTAGGAAATTTTACGTCTGTAATAAAAAATCATCTTTGAATTCTGTGAGACACCTCTAGACTATTTTTCTACACAACATCATTTCTCACCACTATCATTTAAATACCAAAATTTCCATCCTCTTTATTTCATAAATAAAATTCTGGTAGGAAATTTTTAAATTTAAAATAGAAATGTTTTAATTTTTGAGACACCGTGAAGTCAATTTTATATAGCGTATCGCTCAATCCACATCATACTATGATATTACCAAAATTTACGCTATTCTATATTATTTATAATCTAAAAAAATTTGTAAAGAGTAAAATGTAGCTTTATGCCATAGGTTTTAAAGTAATTAATTAGAAATTCATAGTTTGTAATACTGGTATGCTAATAAAAAAAAATAATAAAAATCCTTTAAATTTTAAAAAACTAAAGAAAATCAATTTTAAATACCATGAGTCACTCATTACCCTAATTAGTCATTTATATTAAAAGTAGGTTAAAATATTTTATTATTATATATATTATATAAAATAAGGTAATTATATTTTTCCTTAAAAAAACTTTTATTTAGGCGTAATAGTGTAAAAGCTGACACTATTACGCCTAAATAAAAGGTTTTTATAGGGAAAAATATTTTTTTATATCTCTTGATACTGTATACTTATTTTTTTTTATTTAGCAAAAGTTTAAATTGTTAAAAATAAGTAAACGTTTTTTGGCAATGGCAACTACCCCCATATATTTTTAATCAATTAATTTATCGTTCATATAAAAGAAGACGACTATGGTCATATTACTAAAGAACAAATCTATAAGCACAAGCCTAAATATAATTATACAAGTCAGGTAGAAAAGAAAAGGTACCAAAACCAATGTATGAAAAAATACTTTAATTCTGAGCGACCTTAAAAATAATGTAAAAAATAATACAGGTCTCTAAGGCCTGATGTTTCTTTTTATTCTTCCTTCGAATCTTATTTATAGGGGTTTACTGTGCATTGGTTTAATAGGATTTTAGTATTAATACTATTTTAAGATAGTGTACTAAAAATTATATACAGTGCATTCCCATAAAAACGAGCCACCCCCTATACCCAAGCAGCAAGCTAACGTCTTATTGACGTCTCTGGTAGTAATATTTGGTCAGCAGAGACGTCATAAGATGACGACAAAATGACGTTAAATTGACCTCCCTAAGTCACAGACAAAAGACGTCCCGTTAATGAAGTCATAATGAAGTCTTTAAGATGACGAAAAATTGACGCATATAGTTTTTTAAAGCTAAAATGATACGATATTTTATTTAAAAATTGAAATAGAAAAAACTCCTTACTGCTTGCAATTTCCTTGCACTGCAAGGTCACATCTCTAGGGACACTGTCCAACCTAAAGATGCAGATTTTTACACTAGCTAAAGATATTTCTTTCAAAGCTAATTGAGATCATCAACCGCAGACCGGTCTCGAACTATTTTGGTCTCATCGGTACGGTGTAGGCGATAAAAAGCGAAGATGTTAAATAAACTTAGTAGTTTATTGTTTATTACGCCATCTATCGGTAGAGTTTTTCCTATTTCATTTTTGTAAAATTGCTAGTCTTATTTTTCTGTCATATGATATTTCGGTTGGATTTTGACACGAATCATATAATGTCACAACATTTTTATGGCGGGTTTTCTAAACATGACGTCATTAGATTGTTATGAGATAGTATGACGAAAAATCACGTCGAATAAAAATCGCTTCAACGACGTCAAAACACGTCAGTAAAATGGCGTTAAAATGACGTCACAATTTTAGTCTGATTACGTCTTATGACCAAAAATTACTAAAAAATGACGTCATAATGACGTCAGCTTGCTGCTTGGGTAATAACGTTATAAGTACACTTGAAAAAAATCCTTAACCATGTCAATTTTTATTTTCAAGGAGACACATTTTGGTGACAAAATTTACTTGTTTAAGGTTATTCCCTCCCCCACCAACACAAACGTCAAAAAGTTTAAATGGGAAGGGGGGTCAAGTGGCACCCCATCTTAAAGGGTTTTAAATTGTTTTTTCAACAGATTCAAGTTTTTTAAAATCGGTTTAGTAGTTTCCGAGAAAATTAGCTTTAAATACCTGATTACATTAGCTCCTTTAACTTTTTTAGTTTTTGGAATATCAAAATAAAATTTGATACGTAGATTTATTACTGAAATGTGCAATATTTTATGAATTCAGGTGTTTTCTGTAACTTCCGGTTTAGCCGGAAATGACCTTAACTCTATTATTTAAAATGGGATTTATGATAAGTCTACAAATAACCAAATTATGGGGGTGGCCCGTTTTAATTGGAATGCACTGTATATTTTTTCCAAATTATTTATAATTGCAAAAATACCACTCAAGTTATCTGCAAAAAGAGACAGATATGAGAAAATCCCAGAAACACGTTAAAATATTTATTAAGGAGGAACATTTTATACAAAAATGGAAGGCGCCGCTTTAACCACTTAACCCGCAGAGCTACTACCCTAAGATTCTTAAACGAGAATACATCATTTTAAAGCTCCTGACGAGTACTTTATAAACCTAGAATATAAAGTCAATATCTTTACCTAGTACAAAATGGCGATTCCTTAAAAATTACCAAAATACCTGGTTCGGATGGCCGTATTTTCGAAACTCATAAAGTTAGATGCTGTGTGATATTTTACTAAGGCACTTTTAAAAATCTTTATAATGGTAATACTAGTAATAATATACAGGGTAGGATTAAAAGGGTATATTTTTCAATAAAGCACCCTGTATAATAAATTACCAAGAAAAGATATTAAATAGAGCTTTGAGAAAATATCACATTAAGTTCATCTTACATTATTACTTGTAAACAATGTATCTCTGACCCCTATCTTGACCCCTCCTTCTCATTTTGGAATTTTGGAGTGGTAGCCCTGGTAGCTAATTTTTTGTAAAAAACGTTCCTCCTCAATAAGTATTAAGCAATAGTAATTTATAGAGAAAAAAACAAGCTACATACGTGTTCGTTAGGAATCCCTGGACCATTTTTACCATTTATTACTAACAAGCTAATTTTTCGTGAGAAGCTTCATTTTGACGAGACGCCCAACTTTTTTCCTTACAACAATTTTCGTAAGTGGTAGCATACAGGGGTAGTTTTTGCAAATATCCTAATAACTATGCAGTTTGGCGCAAACATGATTTTATACAAAAATAATCTACATTAAATTAGAAATCAAAATGTTTTTTCTTAACGACCGTTAATAAAATTGCTGTTTTATAAATTGGTAACATAAAGATAAAGTACACTACAGAATGTATTAAAAAAGTAATTTTTTTAACTTATTGAGGTTTTTTTTCAGACTATGGATAACTGTTTATTCCAAGCCTTGTACAATTTATTTAAATCTTAATTTATGCAATGTAACAGCGTTGATTGAAAGAGTACTCTATCAATCAACGGTAACAGTAAACGCGACATGAACTAAAGATCAAGGTTCCTTTGATTTCGCTGTTATTTTATGTGCCAATATATTAAAAAATTGACAATAAGGAAATAAATTTTTAAAAAATAGTCAAAAATTAATAGTAATAATGTATTTGGATTACTCAGAAATTAAAAACAAATTTATAGTGTTTTGGTATTATTTCCACAAAAAGTAAGTACATACAATTTTCCAAAAATCTTAGTTACCTATAAGTGCAGAGTTATTAAAAGTATCTATAATTTAAGACCTGAGAATAAAAAATGGATAAAGTTGATTCTTGTCCACTTTTCATTCCAATCAGGGCCGTGCCTAAAGGGTGGCGCAAGTGGTGCGGAAGGCACCAGCGCGCAACGCTGCAGGGGCGAAAAATGTTAAATAAGGGGCGCAAATGCAATTTTGAGTCTACTACAGTAATGAAGTCAATAAAAAAAAATTGGTGTGTGTTTGCATGCACTACTGCAAAATTTGGGATGTAAATTATGAAAATTGATAATTTTGTCGTTGTTTATAAAAATAAACCAACAGTGTCATGAAGTTTTAAAAACTTTGTAAAATACAAATTATTTTTTTAACAAATATACAGGATGTTCTATTTTAATAAACCCACCACTGAAAATCAATAATATTTTAAAAATTCTGACTATTGCGCTTCATTTTACGTAAAAAGTATTTAATTAGTTATTAGTCAACTGAGATACAAGGGTACACGAAAATGCAAAATTCTCAAAATCGCCCTGTCGCTCAGAAACTAGGACGGCTATGACGGCGTTGTTTATGGCATCTTTCATTTCACAAAAGAGGTTGCGCAGGTTTGCGAAAACAAGGGTTTATTTTTTAATTTTGGATTTTATTTTATACTGTTTATAGCTACCTTTTAGAATGACGAATCAGTTGCAACGAAACTGGGACACCCTGTACAGTGACCATAGAAGAAGGGACATATAAAAAAATTATGCTTGAAATTATTGGAAAACCTTTTTGGCAATTACTTCTAGTTATCTAATAACTTAAAAATGTATAATGATATTTGGCTCGTCGCGTCGCGTCGGTTGGGGTGATAATTACTTAAAATTAAATTATAATAATAAAAAGTCAGGTTAGTTGGCATAATCTGTAAAAGAGTTATTTTAAAAGATGTTTAAAATGTAATTTTTAAGTTAATGTGCTAAATTTTAAATAAAGATTTAAAGAAAATTAAAAAACATATTAAAAAAAATTTAGTCGATTTACGAATTTTAAAGGTTTGCTTTAAAATGAGCTTGCTTACTGTACAGTAACGAACTAAATAAATTTATTATAATACTGGTTGTTTTGGTATTGCATTACTGGCCGATATACCTTTAAAATAGCTGATGTGATATACGATAATATGTATTTGCAACACAAGTCGACTCTAAAACAAATGCAACATATTTTTGTGAAACGCTTTGTCTTAATAGAATTTTTATATAACAGTATATTAGCTTTTATAAAAACAGGTTTAAACACTTGGAATACTTGCCAATTGTATATTTTTTCTTGTTTTAAGCGTGAAAGAAAAAACAAAAATTATAACAAAATTAGATTGTCACTTTATAGTTAGTAAACCTATTTTTAAGCAAAAAATTAAGATTCCTAAATTGACTGAACATTTCTTTTACCACATTTTTTAAAATTATTTTTATTTTAAATTATGCACATCAACCTAAAATTAAATTCTAAACACTTTTTAAAATAAACTAAATATACAAATATTAACGATTAAAGGACAGTAATGTGGAATATTTGAATAAAGGAGTGAGTATAATGTATTGTAAAAGTGGGGACCTTTTTTTGGTCTTTAAAAATTTGGTATAGCTTAAATTACATTTCCTTGTAGGGGTGGACAATTATTCTTTACACCACGGCACAGTCAAAATTCTGGACTGTAAAATGATTAAAGAAAGGGCATTACGACGCAGTATTAAATAATATCTAATTAATATTTTATTTAGACTGTAGTATGTATTCTTGGAAATCTAGCCATAAAAAAATGATGAAATTACAAATTACGTTGTTAGTAATAATTCAAGTTTAAAGTTGTTGTTTGAAGCAATATCTGAATAGCCAAAATTTTCGAGTGTCAAATTACTTGCAGTAACTATTTAAAACAATAAAGGAATTATTTCGTTGCACTTATTTACTTAAACAGTCAATTAGTCACGTCTAATAATTATTCCTACGAGGGTTTTCAAAAAGAATATTTATTTATTAAGAAATATTTAAACTAGTTTCTTTTGCAATTTGGATATCAAATTTGAAACCTTTTTTTGTTATAAACGGTATAAGACGCTTAATGTTCGTGGTTAAATTTTGCTTAATTTTCTACTCTCTCATAAAGTGACATTTAAAATTTGGTTTTAGATAACCTGTTTTGGATGGGTATATTTGCAAAACTTATAAAGTTATATTATACTTAATGTGGTATCTTTTTAAAGCTCAAAAAATGATATATTTTTTTATGAGGCATCCTGTATATTATATCTTCAATAAAATAATCTAAATACCACATTCTATCTATATCTAATTTTAGTAGTTTCAAAAATATGGCCGTCTAAAGTGGGTGCTTGGGTAATTTTTAATGTACCGTTATTTTATAGAAGGTCAATGATGTACTACAAGGCCTCCCTTAGACTAAACGTCAATAATAAAAAGGCCAGGCGGTTATTACTTCTGTCTCAATTTTTATTATTTCCTCTTTTGTTGCTCGCACACTATTTAAACGACGCATTTAGACAGCGATAGTTGATTGCCGACCTTACTTGTATGACGCTTGTGGCATTTTTACTATTGAATTGATCTCTACCTTTAATTTTTTTAATAGGATGGCGCCTAGCCCAACTGTCAATTTTAAAACATGAATTTTATTAACGAAGAATTTATCGATATGTATAGGAAAAGTTTAGAAAAGTTTAGGCAGCGAGTACCCGAACAATTTTAGAAAACTTTAGTTTAAAGCATATAGGATAAACAACAGATTGTAGCTAAAAGCTTTTATAATGTTATCTCAAAATAAATATTTTAAATATAACTTTTTAGAAGGGGACTTTTAATAAAAACACATTTTTTTGCGTATACTAAGTTTGATATTAAGTTAGGGCTACTATTAGTTACATTAGGGCTGTGCTAGTTTTAAAAAATACCAATTCTCTAACATTTCCATTATATAACATAAGTGAAAAAAAGGTTGAAATAAGTTAAATTAAAGATATAAATATAATTTGGGTCACATTTTGGGTTACCAATACAAAAATCTTAGGAAACCTAGGCATAATATACATAAATCCATAAAACTTTCGTAGTTTCACATTAAATAAAAACATCTCATTTACATACATATTGATAGTATTCCTATTAAAAAGGTTCCAATTAAAAAATAAAAGATGATCATAAAATTTTATTGTCATTTAAGGTGAGCTTATTTTTTAATATTTTTAGTTATGTTTTAGGAAACTTGCCTTGAAACCTTGTATATATGTTTTAAAATTACATGGTTTTATTGTTCTTTAATTGTCGATCCGAAAATAATAATTTTAATGTTATTTTTTTATATCAGAAACAAATATACCTAAAATTCTCGTAATAATATACTGGGTTAGTAAAAAGTACTGCAGCTCTTAAATATCTCTAAAACCGCTAAAGCTACATGTACCAAATTTGGTATCTAAAAGGTATTGGGCATAAAAATGTAATAGTAATATTGGCACGGTTGCCAGATTTCCCTGTGTTGAGCTACACGTATCTTTATTTCTTTCTTTTTTAATGGAATGCCCCATTTGTTTGTATTGCAATAAATGCGAAGAGCCAAATTTTCAAATTTTTAATCCTTATTAGTTTTGGAAATATGGCCATCCAAATCAGAAATTTAGGTAATTTTTAATGTACTGCCATTTTGTAAGAGGTGAAGATATCTGCTTCATATTCTGGAGTTATAAAGTACTCGTCAGGAGCTTTAAAATTAAATGCCAAAAGACCGCCCTTTCCATTTAATTTTTTTCTTAAGATTTCCTAAGCCCCTATCTGCCATATTGATTGTTGTAACTATCATTTTTACGTCAAAAGGTCGTTTATATCCTTACATTAGTCATACAAAAATTTTAAAAAGGAAATTAAGCGTACAAAAGTTAACAGGGGGCTATTTACGTCCACACTGTTTAAGGATTTATTAGTAAAATACAGACTTGTTCACCCTGTACGTTATTTATAAACATATCGCCAAAAAGTTGAAAACCCGTAGGAAACATTTATATTCTTTAAAATATTTTTAGTACCATTAGCTCTGCTTATCTAATAACTAAAAATTTGTGGCATGAGGTTTATGGACGTTTCATTAAAAAGGCATTTTTAGAACCACTTTTCAGTTGTATAATAAATACCAATTTTTTTACCTTAAAATAAGTTTATTGGCTACAAAGTGACAAATTGATATGACCTGTTATCAATTTTTCTTTTCATTGACAAAAAAAAATGATATTCGGCAGATATTGTGTATGTGTAAACGTATTTTTCATTAGGTATATTTTAAATTTTACTCATTGACCTAAATTTTAATTATTTTTTTTTTATTAACTTTTTAGATATCGTGCCAAGTAACCTTACTTTTTAGTATTTTATTTAATTATTATAAAATATTTCCTCATTGCCGTCCATAAGCAAAATGTCATGATTAATATTTAGGATACTGGATAAGCAAAGGTAATTGCCAAAAATATTTTTTAAACAATGAACAGTGTATCTAATAATGTTGAAACCATATGGAAAACTTTTTAATATTCATTTAAAAAAAAAAGTTATTCTTTACACAAAGTTCTGCATGGTCTAAAACTCAATATGCAATTATCAACATTTAATATTTTTAAATCCTATACGAGATATGTTAAAAAATATAAATTTTTCTCAAGAGAAAGGGACTTTTATTTTTGATAATATCAAACATTTTTTATTAAAAATGTTGTTTAAAATTAAAAAATATGTACAAATATGCAATAACAGCAATTAAGCATAAAAATTAATTCTGCATAAATTATTACTACATTTCTCACTGGATATAATTTAACGTAATTTAGGAGGCACTGGCGTTAAAGTTTATATTATTTGACAATAATTGTCAGATTAAGTTAGCATTTGTAACAATGCAATAAAAATGGCAAATTTGCTGTTTAGTGAAAACAATAAATAAATAATTATTAAATCTAAATTCTTATGCTAAATTGCTGTAATATTGCATATGCATATGCATATTTTTAATGTTTTTTAACTCTTATTAACTTTTTTTAAACCACTTTTTGATTTTGTTAAAAATAAAGGTACTTTACTCCCAAGCAAAATTAATATTTCTTGACATACCTCGTATAAGATTTTAAAAATAATAATAAAACCTGATAATTGCATATTAAGTTTTGGACCATGCACAACTTTTTGTAAGGAATAACTTTTTTATTCCCAAAATAAATAATAAAAAGTTCTCTATATGATTTCAACTTTATCAGACACAGGTATATATTATACCAGAATTAAGAACATCTTTATTTGCCCAAATTTTTGGCGGTCACTGTACAATACAATATTTCCAGTACTAAATTTAATATTCATATTGACTATACTAAAACATGTTTATATTACAAAATGAAACTGTATCCAATAATTTATTATTAAAGTTGTTTTGCAATAAAGCTAAATCTTAGGCCTTTATAGAGGATACGCAAAGATAAAAATGCTATAAAACGATATTTGAAAACGTTTTTATTAAAGTTGACTGGTCAGGATGCAAGAGGGACTTCGAGAGTATTTTCATTTATATGATATCCCATTTTCTACGTTTTGTTTTAATGCCAAAGTTTGCTGTCTTCAACGTTCCATGCATAAAAAGACCGTTGAAAATGGAAAAGTCTCGGAAGTATACAAAACTGATCCTTTTCCTAGATTTATTACGATGTTTTATTTAAAACTTTCAAATAAAAACATGTTTGGGTTAAAAGATATTTGGAAGTATACCGTGTGTCCACGGATGAACTTAACTTTACTTGCAAACTTTTCATTTTTGATGTTTTAAAAAAGTTATTTGTTATAAAAACTACCTAATTAAGTAGCATAAAAAATTTCTAATATTTTTTTAAAATCCTATTGGCTAGAGAAATTAAACAGGCCCACAAAAAAATTCTGATCCGTGGCTTCCAGTATGATATGCCCATGTATTTTTTTCCGCTGAAACTGAATCCACAAGCCGTTTAACCCCTACACGTCAGGATTTTGTCATAACCTCAAAAAACACCAAAAAATTCACTGGAAGCAACAAAATCATAAAATTCTTTTTTTCTCGGAACCTATATTAGATACAAAAATTGTATATAACAAGAAATGTATACAAATAAATTGTCTTTCTAAAAGCTTATATAATAAAATTACTAAACTTTAATATTTACCAAGATATAAACAAAATAAGTCATTTTGACCAAACTTTTGCTTCAAAATGAGATTTTTTTAAATTTTATTTACATCATTTGTGACACCTTTTAATAAAAATTAATTTGTAATAAAAAAGTGTGTGAAGTTGCTTAAATAAAAATTAAAAAGAAAAACTTTTTGAAGCGAAAATTTTGGTCAAAATGACATTTTCGTTTACACTCACGGTACGTTAGTATTTAGGCTTTTAGCCTTCGTGGTTTGTTCAAAGATAAAAAAATATCTCCGTAAATGTAATATTATTACATAAGCATTTAGAGAGAAAATTTTATAAGCTACATTTTTTGTATATATATTTTTTGTATCTAATATCGGTTCCGAGAAAAAAGATAATTTTAGAAAAACTAAAATCGTAAATATTTTAAGACCCAAAAGAGATAAGAAAAATTTTATAAAACAAAAAGATATATTTAAAACAGGTCTATCTTTTAAGATATTATTTTTTTTTATTTCATCCCTAAGTTTATCCAGATATTGGCAAAAAATCGATTTTGGGATTTTTTCAAGGTATTCGTGTAAACAACTTAAAATTTAAAAAATATATAAATATTTATAAATGTCAATATCATTGCAAATTCTAAGGGTTGTAGGTTATAGTTGGTAACTTAATTATTTTTTAATAAAAAAAGGATCAAAAATTACGTAAATAGGATTTTTTTTAAATTCTCATTTTAAAGCAAAAATTTTGGTCAAAATGACATTTTCGTTTATATCTTGGTAAATATTAAAGCTTTGTAATTTTATTACATAATCCATTAGGAAGATAATTTTAATGTCTACATTTTTTGTTTTACACAATTTTTGTATCTATTATAAGTTTTGAGAAAAAAAGAATTTGTTGCTTTCGGTGAATTTTTTGGTGTTTTTTGAGGTTATGTCAAAATCCTGATGTTAAGGGGTTAAACGGGTAGCGGATTCGGTTTTAGCGGGAAAAATACATAAGAATATTATACTAGAATTCACGGCTCAAAAAAAGTTTTTTGTGGGCCTGTGTTATTTAAAAATAATAGTTTTAGCCATTTTACCTAATTTATAATATTCTTTTAAAATGCATTAAAACAAATATTGAATTAAAATTTAAACGGTAATAAAAACTCGTCTTAACAAATACATAAACAGTACCGAAGCTAGGCGTAGGCGGTCGCCTACGGCCTCGCGGCAAGGTGAAGGTGTGAAATGTAAGATACGGACATACCATAAAAATGAAGGAAATAAAAGTCCCCACTTTTTTTAGTTTTTTCTTTGGTCTCCAATTGTAATCTGTCATAAAAGAGGTCGCGCAAGTACATGTTACATTATTGCATTATGTATGAAATACCATTAAGGGTATAGATCCTTTTTTTGGTCCTTAACTTTTTCCGCCCATCATTAGTCGACAAAAGGACCTTCCGGATACGACTTCGCCTACGCCTGTTTTTGCTTACGCTACGCCACTGTACATAAATATTCAAAATTTTCATAAAAATAGCAAAATAAATTATGTTTAAAGAAAGGAAGTTTTTTTTTATTTACACTTTTATTATGCTAACAGGAATACGTAAGAATTATAATAGAAATTTATGTACCAAGTGCATAAGGTGCATGTGCCGTTAGGCCAGTGCGGCAATCCCTAGTTATCCAAATTAATTATTACTATTAGTTATAATTAATTTTTCGCAAACTCTCAAATTTTAAAACTAGTGACACATGAACTAAAAGAAATAATAACAAAATCAAAGGTTACTTGACCGTTTGGTACAGTTGATGTCGCGTTTACTGTTACATTGCATAAATTGATATTTAAGTTTATTGTAGTAGGCTTTGAAACAAAACACCAATTCAAATTGTGAAAAAAGCTTCGAAGTGGTAAAAAAATACGTTTTTTAACACTTTATGTAGTGTACTAGAATGGAATACTTTACCTTCATGTTAACGATTAAAAAACAGCATTTTTTTAAACGGTCGTGGAAAACATATTTTATTTGACAATTTTCTTTACTTCTATTTAATCAAGTTATTTCTTTACTTCTATTAATCAAGCCATTACAAAAACATATTTCTTTATCTTTTATTATTTATATGATATGACGGTACTTATTTAAGTTTTTATTATTTAACATAAGGTAAAAGGTTTTACAAAAAATTTATTTTTTAAATATTAAAAATAAAAAGTTAACAGGTATAGTCCATTAGTGGACACCCCGTAAACAGTGTTTTTGAACAATGGTGCCAAACTGCAACGGTAAAACACTCTTATCGAAATAAGAAAAAAGCTCACATAAACATGTGTCCGCTAATTCCTTGTTTTCAAGGATACAGGGTGTTAAACTTGTAAAAGAAATGTTTTTTTTAATATCCTAAATATTTTTTATCCAATTTTATTTGAATTTTGCAATGTTATTTATGGCATAAAGAAGGTAATTTATAACTAACTTATTTACATTTTAGTAGTCCAGTGGCGTCTGGAGCACCTACCTATCATTAAGGGGTAATTTATCACTAATTAGGTTACATTTAGTTAGTACAGTGGCGTCTCAAGCGCCACCAAAACGAATATATTTAACAAAAAACGGTACGCTACTGACTGTGAAAATGTGTTTGAAATTTTTGTACTTTTTTAGAGCAAATAAAAATATAAGTTTATTGTCTCTCATTTTTTTTTTTTCATGTTTTGCTTAAGAAGAAAAAATTAAAGCCACTATACTTTGGGCACTTTATATTGATAATGAATACCTACCAAGTAAGTAATTTCGGTTACTAAGTTTTTAAACCAGTCAAATACATTTTTTATTGTGGTAACTAAGTTTAGGTACTTAGTTTTTAACCAATTAACTACATTTTTTATTTAGGTGTTTTTCCCAATTTTTAGTGTCCAAACAATAATTGTACATTTTTACACGATAAAACAAACATGGCAAGAACCTTTTCATTAAAAAAAAATAGGTTTTATAGTTATTAAATACCAACAACTAAATACGTATTTACTTATAAGTGGCTGCTCCGGTTAGGTCGGCCTTGTCGATCACCGGAATTAAACAGTGAGGAGCACGGCCATAACTTGGATGGGTGACCAGCTGTCCACGGATTTTAGGCAGCGGCACGCGATGTTCTGCTCGGGGATTTACGAACGGACTGAGCAGCAATCATCCAAGTTATGGAATGCATGGAGTGTGAATGGAAAGGAGTCAAGGTACAACAAGCCTTAAGGCTGCAGTGCACCACCTAGGGGGCGATAGTCGGACCTGGGTGGGAAGACCCCGAAAGGACGAAAAATTGTCCCACCAGGAGTCCAAAATTACCGCATATGGATGGGTTGTTTGCTTGAAGGTGACGCCTCCACAAAGTCTTTTATTTTTGTTGTTGTTGCAAATATGCCTAAGCCGGTTTGTTTTTGCTTACCTGGAGTGGGGTCCTTTTTTTAGTTGTCGCCTTTCTGGCTGTTGCCCCCTCTTAAAATTAATTTTTGCGTACGGCCGGCTCTGCCATTTGTCCTCACTGTTCAGAAATATCCTGTTTTCTGAGTGCTCCAACGGTATTTTTAATATGTTTCTTTTATTATTATTTTGAGTTTAGAATAATTGTACAAACTACTTATTTATATAATTCTAGATTATAGAAACATCAAAAGGGTGGTGATTTATTTTTGTTTTAAAACAACATCACATAAATAAATGTATTACATTGGTTTAAAAATCTGCAACTATAGTTACTAATTTTTTAAACCAACGCACTGCAGTTTTGTTTAAAAGAACTTCTTAATAAAAAATAAAAATATTTTGGAAACTTTTTTACTTTACAAAATCAGTTCGTGAAAACACATTTATACTCAAAGTTTCATAAAGTGATATATTAATAAAATTAAAATTTCAACCTTTTTAGAACCTAATAATAACCACAACTGACTTTTTGTACCTGTTGTTTTCAAACAACCACCCTGCTGTGATGTAATGTACAAAATATCAGGTCCAATTTTCGTGGGAGTGGTCGATTCATTTCAACCACCTTGCATCTCAAATGTAAAGTCTGCTTACAATACCCTCTAACACCCCTCATAGCTCATCGTCCCCCGTCTATTACCCATAAAAGGAGGGTAGGATTAGGAAGAATTTGTGTTTTATTTTTAAAAAGAAGTTCTTAGGAACATAACATAAGAAAAAAAGTTATAAAATGTAAAATATATTAATACACAGGGCTAACGGAATAGTGACGTCATAAAAAATAAGGGTTATAGAGTGTGCCAAATTAGGGTTAGTACTTCATAAAAAAATATGTCGCGCTTCGTTGGGGAGATATTGACTCCAAAGACGTTTAAAAATACCCTATTTCAATTCTAACATTTGAACTGTTGCCACAGTGCCAATGATATTTGGGCAACTAAATACCCTTATAGTAATGCTTCTTTCCATAAGTAGACTGCGATTTAGCAGAGAAGAAGCCACGCGGTCAGCAATTCTGTCTCACTTTCAAATTATTTCCCTTTTTTTTGCTCCCACACTATTTAAATGACGCGATTAGAAAGAAATAATTGACTGCCGTCTTTATTTCTATGACGCCTCTAGATTCTTCCCAGCTAAGTTCTACTTTCAACCGGCTGTTTAGTAAGTTGGAATTATACAGGGTGAGGTTTGACAGTTACATTTCTTTATTATTTTTATCCATAAAAGGTATACCTTATTTGAATCGATATCTAGGACCGTTTTTTTTTATAAAATCGTAATGTAATAAAAAATTCTCTTTTGAAAAAAATAAAAATAAAAGGTGATTAAATTATAAAACAGTCTTTACCTGTTTAATAGGCTTTTAAAAATCATTTTTATTAATTTTACCAGATTGTTGTGATTTTCTAAAAATATTTTTATATATATTACATACAAAATGCTGGAATGTCTGAATACAAAATGCTATTTTATAAAAAATGGTTCAACATATCGATTTAAATAAGGTATACCTTTTTGTACAAAAAATATACTTTAGATATTACATCCTAATTTGTTGTTGTTGCTTTGTTTGTGGCTTGGGTCCCCGAGGGTCCAATTGCCAGTACGTCCCTCTGTGTCGAGAGGGGGTTGTATTCTGGGTAGGAGTCTCCAGTAGGTCGGGCCTGTGCCCCTGGTGGCTCCCAGAGCTTTTCACTGTTAATTGTTAATACTTATTGTACTTTCTTCGATGCAATGCATAAATTGTCGACTGTCAAACCAAGATCTGCTACTGGTGTTACGTATAACCTTCACTTTCACTTCTGACAGTTCCCATGGCACGCCCATCTATTTCCCGCCATTTGAGAAATACCTCGTGTTCATCACCAAACAGGATACCATCAGCTTATAGGAATCTTCGCTCACAGCGCTTAGATCCAGAAGAAAGATTACATCCTAATTTAATTCTAAAACCCTTTCTTATTTGTCATTTTGCTGAATTATCAAAAATAAAGCCAGTTTTGTCTTGCTCCATTTTAACATTTTTGTAGTTTTGAAGACCCTATACAAACAAAACATTTCTTGATGTAAATCTTGTTTTTTAAGCAGTAAACGCAGTAGTTGCCATATACGTGTTGAACATTTAAATTTTTGGTTCATTTTTCGTATTGTAAAGTCCAACCTTATTATATACTGGTTAAGCAAGTAGGTTTTGGGATATCGGAGAGTAAAGCGACAACAAAGGATGACTAATCTTCATCCAATGCGAAACGTTTACATGCGGGTATTCACGTTAGACTGTTTCTTTTCCTTACATTGTCTATAAATGACTTAATTTGGCTGATTCTGTATAGTCAAGTAAAATATAAATAATTTAAATTATTCTATTCTTTTTAAAAATTTAGATCTACTTTTGCAATTAAATCGCTTATTTGTGAAAGGATATAAGTCATTTGAGTATAGTTTTAAAGCAGAAAAATATATTTAAAAAAATTACCTCTTAAGATAAGTTTTGGATAGATTCTTATTCTTTAGGCCTTTTGCTTTAAATAAGAATCTATCCAAAACTGGCATTATCTAAAAAGGTAATTTTTAAAATATATTTTTTGCATCACTCAAAACTATACTCGAATAACTTACCAGAACTTTTATAAAGATTTTTTTGTAAAATTAATAATATAAAAAGTCCATATGGTGTAAACTTAAGCAGACCCACTGTATAACAGAATAAAATATAGAATTTACCCTTCTTTTCTAGGCCGGCACTGTATAAAATACCTTATCGTGGGATATGAAATCTGCTAAATAATTGTAGCCCTTGTCCCAAAATCATGATAAATGTGAGCATTTTATTTTCCAATGGAACATTTTACCATTAAATTAATGAAGCCTAAAAAGTAACTTGCTCAGGTAGAAAAAGATTTAATTTAAGATAGTTTTAGTTACCTTTGGCTATTGAATTGTCTTAAATATTGCTTAAAAAAATAAAAAAAAGTTTTAAAAAGAAAGCATACAGAAAATTTATTTTAAAAAGTGTAAGATATACTCTATAAAGAAATTGTTATAAAAACTTACAAAAAATAAATCGACTTCAAAAGGAAATAAAACTAACTAAAAAGTTGTTAACATTTATTAGTTTACGGCCATATTTACCAAGCTCTGACAAATATTTATCACGCTGATAGCCTACTTAAAAAGCAGGTTATCAGTCTGATAAATATTTTTCAGAGCTTGGTACATAAGACCGGAGTGTCTAATGTTATTAACCGACTTAATTTTTGTTTTATTTTTTTTGTATTTAATATTTTCAACTTTTTAGTTAGTGTTATTTTTTTAATTGGTTTAACTCCTTTTTAAAAAGTGTTTATTTTTCGCTTTTTAGGTTATCTTTTGCTTTCTAATTTGTTATTATTACTAATTAATCGGTAAACATAAACTACCAGTACCTTTTTAGAGATTACATTAAAAATAAACTAAAAAGCAAAAAATAAACACTTAAAAAAAATTAAACTTACTTTTTAAAATAAATAAAAGTCACTAAAAAGTTAAAAATAACAAATAAAAAAATAAATTAGGATAATAACATATGCGCTAAACTACTAAATTGTAATAACTAATTGAGCTAAAAGCTTTTTATACTTTAATAGGTACCATATGTAATTACCCGACTTCATTTTTTTTATTTATTATCTTTAACTTTTAAGTGAAATTTATTTGCTTTTATTTTCAGTGGGTTTATATTTTTTGTAAAGTTTTAATAAATATATATTTCTATGGGTTTAAAAAGTACTTATGGCGTATTTCAAGAAATTGCGATCTTAAGATATAAATTACAGAAAACAATTAACTTTTTACGAATTTTAACAATTGTTACTTAGTACCTTTGCTTGTAATTTAATACCCTTTAATTTTTTTATTTTCTAGAAATAAAAATATAGGTAAATATCAGAGTAGATTTAATTTTAATGACATACCATATGTTGTTTTCGAAACATAATAACGTTTGTGCTTCTTTGGTTTCCCTTTATATCAAATTGCAAATTAGAAAAGACATGAAAGCTCATCCACTACATTTGCTACCATTTGTTTTATATGGGGATAAATTGCGAGTTAGATGGCTGATTAGGTACATAATAAAACCACCTGAAAACAATATCCTCTATATATAAATGTGTTCTTAAATGTCATTCACATAAACTAATATTACCTGTTAGAGAATAAACGTATATTCAACAACATTGTTTATAGTAATTTTTAGGTTAACAATTTTAAGGTAAGCGTCCACTAAAGACGAACGGAAACCACAGATTTAACGCTACGCAATTCATACCTTCAACTTCAAGGCCTCCTAGTCGCGAGGCTGTAGGCGACCGCCTCCACTGCCTACGCCTAGCTACGCTACTGCCCTTAGCAATAATTTCCCAAGTTTATGCGTACAGGTTAAGAGTCACCCTGTACAGGGTGTCCAGATTTTGTTGCAATTGCAGGATATCTTAGTTACTATTAGAGATAAAGACTTACGGTTTTTGTCGAACTGTTTGACTACTTGGTTTGATGAAACGAAAGATGTAGTTTTTGACCTTCGTATTTCCGTTGCCTAGTAACTTACAACAAAAGTAAAAACTGATATTATTAGATATTTTTACGTTGTGTAGCTGAACTTTTTCTTAAGTTTATATTTTTGGAGATTTAAACCAAACATATTATATGATTTCTATAAAAGTACACCCTGCATATTTTTTGGTCAATAAATTATGAAGGATGGGAGGTTTTTAAAAATATATACTAGCTAATAGGTAATTTATATTTTTGGACCCTAAATAAATGGTTTTATATTTTAAAGTTGCATTTCGCATAGTGGGTCATAATACAGAGTTTATACCAAAAACATAGAGTTAGCTCTCAGTTTATAATTTGTTTATATTTTACAGCAAAATCTTAGTTATATTTTTATTTTTGTCTTTTACGCCGCCCAGCACCCCTATTCACCCTTGGTTCCGAAATTTTGTTCACTTTTCATTAATTAAAAACTTTAGCGAGCGCAAATGTGTTTATACTTAAAATTAGTATGTATCCATAATTTTTAGAAAGAAAAAAATCGATTTAAAATAAAAATTAATACATTTCAGCAGTTAATTATTTAATTTGTATTAAGAAAAAGTTTAAAAATCCAAATAAGCATGTCTTAAGCGCTCATGACCTACACGGAAAAAAATTTTTGCACTATAGATACTTAGAACGTCAATAATTAACATATTAAACACAAAACCATCAGTTCTGATAGACAATGTTATTGATAGGATTGTGGACTAAGGTATCAAAATTTAGAGGCGGTCAAAACAAATAGCCTACGGGCGACAAATCTATTAATATGCCATTGACATTGCTACTAACAATGGTTGCTCGTTTGTCTAATAAGGAGGTCTCCACATAGACAAGCAAGAAAATGCCATACATCATACATATTTTTTTTTTTTTTTTATAAAGGGACTTTAAATGTGCTTCTGGGTTAGCTCTAAACTTGATAGAAATTAATTTTAAATAAACCGCTGCTTAATTCAACTGCATCTGGGATTTTTTTGGTTAAATTCAAATCGTTATAATTCTTAAATAAAATGCATTAACAAAATGCAGTTTTTACCGATTTGTTGAAAATATTTTTTACATTCTAATTATATTTATAGTATTATCTAGTAGACCATATCAGAAAAACAAGTTTCTTAGATTTTTAATATCTGCTTTATTTTTCAAGATATTATATTTTTTTAATATAGAATACCTTGTACCCGATTAAATACCTTCCACTAAATATGAGCCAAAAATATATCACACATAAATTATCGTGCGCGTCAGATTAAGATAGGGTGAGTTAATTTCATGCCAAAGAGTGTATATTCCACTAATCTGAAAATTTAAGAGTGACGCAAAGAAACCGTAGCCCTCCGGTTGTAAAAAGAAAACGTCATTTTGACATGCTCGAGCATGTTTTTTTTAAGAAAATAATTCAAGGATTAAAAATATATAATTTAATACGATTCTAATGATTTCCACAAGCGGAAATAATAAAAATATTTTGTTTGACATACTTTAAAAGTCTATAGCCGCTTTAACGCCCCGATGTAAAGGTATACATTATATAACATTTTTTTCTTATTATCTAAGCTTTGCAACCCAATAAGTCTCTATGACGCTCGAACTACTGCAAATTTAGCATCTTGACTACATCATCCTACTACCATTAAAACCCTCCTTGCAGAATATTGTGACCATATATTAAATCGTTTTATTTTAGCTTTAGAAATTTGTGGTATAATTCTTTCCCACACCTTTCCGAGGAGAAGAGAGTGAATATATATTAATTTTAAAAAGCTGCCTAGTCTGTGCCCCGTTTTAAAATTGAAATGAAATCAAATAAAACGTAATAATTCTTCTAAAAGCAAATCGATCAGAAGTGAAGAAAAGAACTCGAGATGTTATTAGTAATATATGCAGAGACTATGGGCCTATTCTTTCGAGACTTGATCAGTGATGAAAAATAATTATCATTATGTGGCTAACTTCATTCTGAGTGTTTATTAATATTTCAAATAGCATCAGTCACGTGATCAAATCATTAGGATTACTGAACTGATAGAAGTAAAACTGATCATGTTTCTAATGAATAAGTCTTATATCTAAAATGCTGCCCAATTTAACTGAAACTTTTTGGTTAACTTTAAATCGATATTATTCTTAAATAAAATGCATTAACAAATGCGTTTTTCACCGTTTTATGGGAAAACTATTTTAGAAAAAGATGGCTATTTCAATAAAAAAAAGTTTTCTTGTTGTTATTGTACAAGGTGTAAAATAAAAGTTCTATTGTTTACAAAAACTTTGTCTAGAGCGACATTGTACAAAAACATATTTATTGTTTTTTAATTCATATGAGAGTAATAATTTAGTAGACCATTCCAAAAAACAGGTTATTCAGATTTTTATATCCTCTTTAGTTTTCAAGGTATTTAATCGGGTGCAATGTATTCTCCGGTATATTTTTGACGCGCTTTAGTAACTGTATGGCTCCCCTACCATGGGTGAGAAATTAGAATCTGCTATTAATTTCGTTGTAAATTCTCGCGGGCGCTACTTGCAGTATCTTACACAAATTGAAATCTGTTTGGAGTCAACCTCTACGTAATTTTTAGATCATTCTTTAACCTATTTTACATAAACAAAAGTAAAAGTTTATTTAAGCAACGGCTTTAGGAGATATCTGGATTTAAAAAAAAACATTCCTGTATGGTCAGGTCCAAGCTATACAGAGTGCTTCAGAATAAGTTGCTTATCTTTAAAGGTGTGAATCCCTGAATGCTTTT
Organism: Listronotus bonariensis; assembly: GCA_014170235.1. Lineage (NCBI taxonomy): Eukaryota > Metazoa > Arthropoda > Insecta > Coleoptera > Curculionidae > Listronotus > Listronotus bonariensis. Next base: position 216,627 of record JACEGR010000378.1, on the reverse strand, counting down.
CCCGTATAGCTTAGACCTAAACCCGCTGCCTAAATAAACTTTTACCAAGTATACCTTTTTATGTAAAATATGTTGAAGTATAGGAATTTTTATCTAAAGTTACGTACAGGGTGACTCAAAAAAGTTATTTCGTTTTTATTTCATTACAATATACGGCAGGTGGAGCCCCCTAGAGTTTACAACAAAATAAATGGAAGATTCTAATTTGTTACCTCTTTTAATACCCCTTTGCCGAATATTGTGACAATACACCTATTATTAACAAAACTATTTATAAACTAAACCCAAAATAAATTTTTGACACTATGTATCTCTTATCATCCACTTTTGGACTGAGGTAAGTCGGGTTAATTCGTCATATTTTGGACTCAATGGTATTACTTTTTCGTCACCTTTCAGAAACACCTGTATTTTGCAAATCTAACGAACCAAAATCATTATTTTTTTTTAATTTTAGGATTGTGTTACGATAAAAGTATTTACAATGAAGAGGTCACATAAATTTTTAACGTTAACTGTGCCTCGCTCATTCATCTTAATTAAGTTATTTCAGTCAAATCATCGTCATTAGAGACCTCCTTCTTGACACAGCAGAAAAAGTAAAAGGGTTGCTACTTAGTCACGCGTCTCTACTTAAGCACGTGCTGATGCGATATGGCTTTTACGGTATAAAGCGGGCCACAAAGTGTGCTCTGGATTTTACGGCTTGCGGCTAATAAAATATTGATACTTTGACAGCTAAAAACACAATGATGTGCTAATTTTAGATTTGCGACCAAATAGTTTTGAGTAAATTCTTTAACAACATTATTGTTGTTTCTGAATTCAAGAAATTAATAACTAAAACAAACAAAAAAGCTAAGAAATAGTAATGGTATTAGTTAAAACCTAGGACAAAGTCGATAAACACTAGAAAAAAAAACAATAGGATGTGACTAGAGCAAGTTTAATCAATATATCCACTTGTTGTGTACTTATTGGTGTTAAACAGGGTGTTTTTAATTGGAGTAAGAAAATTTAAGGGCGTTTTCCTGAACAATTTTTTATAAGAAAGTTCATATAATCATGGATCCTAAAGTTTTTTGTTCTCAAGATACAGGGTGTTAAACTTTACAAAAAATCTAAAACTTTCTAAAACACGATTTATAGTAAAATTTGTTAGACTGGAAATAAACGGTATTTAACTAAGCTTTTTTATCACATAATTGCCTAATAAGAAGTTATAATACTTTATTTTTAAAGGAAAAAAATTCCCCAATTTTTCTATGTATGGTCCAGAATTATGCAGTTATCGGAGTTTTTTCTGGAAAGCTAAGCAAACTACCCAAAAATAAGAGAATACCAAAAGTTGTCTTTTTAGGTGTTTTATCAGAAAAAATATAAAAACTGCAAAAAAGTCATTAGTGTACATTTTTTGTGAATAATATTAGAAGATACGTTCCACGCCGACACTGGTCTCACAATTTAAAAATAGTTTAAGGCTAAATTAACTTTTTATTTTGGCTAATACTACAGCCAAATTTTATTAAAATCGAATAAGGCATATTTAAGAAAATTATTAAAAACCCGATTTTCTTTTTTAAAGTTTAACACCCTGTATCTTATAAACAAAGCATTTTCGAACCTATGTTTATATGAACTTTTTTCATAAAATTGGCTCAGAAATATCCCCTCAAAATTTCTTACCGCAATTATGAAACACCCATATTATTAAAAAAAGTTTGTTGTGACGAGTAGTTATTAAAAAATTTTAAAACACAAAATGCATTTTTTTTATAATTTATATTAATTCCATTACATTTATGCCCAAGCAAATGTATTAGAATTGTAATATTTTAAAAATAGGGTTGCTTAGGCCAGTGGAGTATATAAGGGGGGTAAAGTAGGTAATTCGGTAACCCCACCCCAGGAATGTTGAAAAGTTTGTAGGGGTTATTATAAATGAGGTTGCGAAGTAGGGTTTGTAAGTGGGAAGACCTTTTAATTGCTTTTGGTAGTAGTTTATGCACAATGTGACATGTATTGGCACAATGAAAATAAATAAAATGGATTTTTAAGGTGAGGACCTTTTTTTTTCTTTAAAACTTTTTGGCTGATTTTTGAATTTGCCATACAAATCGAGGTTAGCATAGTTCATCGATTGCATTACCTTCCAAATGAAATTATCTAAGCCACTGGCTTAGGCTTAATATCCACGTCGTACTAGCTCTATGCTATGAATTGTTGTTGGACAGTAGCAAATAGACAGTGAACCCATAAATCAAAACTTTTATAATAGGATAATGCTTAGATCTCATTTTCATCTTCATACCATCACGTATTGGCAAAAATTTACCTTTTGAACTGGCATGACGCGTACAGATAGTTTCCCCTCATGTCTTTTTACCTTTTAAGATAAAAACACAAAATTTAACACGTCGTTATAAGACATAATTATAATTTGTTAATCTATTTACTTGTCTTCTATTACTTCCTCTTTCTCCCTTTAATATAAATAGACCCATTTCTCATGGAAAAATATTGCAAAATGCTATTTATGGTCATAACTTCCGATTTTCAATGAAACGAGGACTGTTAATATACAGTGTTTTACAGAATGTTTTTAGAAGATTAAGGGGTAGATTTTACATAAAAAAATGTTACGAAAAGTTAATATAAACATGGGTCTTAATTAGAGCTAAATTAGCCTCTTATTGCGACAAATCATACTGCCAATTTTATAAAAATAGATGAGGGCTATTTAGGATTAAAAATAGTAATTTATGTAATAAATGCATAAAGTGATACTTTTTTTTCGAATGGGAAGTTTGACAGCACGAGCCGTTAGGCGAGTGCGGCAATCCCATGAGTAAAAAAGACACTTTATGCATGTGTAACATACAATATATTTTTTCCACGACTGTATAAAAATTTCCCAAAATACCATTTTATACATGTTTTATTTATCTAAACTTATTAATTTTAATTTTTGCAGCACAGCCATTATATTGCTGTGTTGAGTATTTTTTAAGAGACAATTATCTTCTTCATAACTATGCATTTATTATTTAATTTTAGAAAATTGTAATACTAAAACAGTATAAATTCCTATTCAATTTCTTAGTCATCTAAATTCATTATTACTCTTAATTTTCAATAATTTCTATAAAATTTATCTGCAAACTGTCAAATTTTAAATTTAGTGACACAAGAACTGAAAGAAATAATGACGAAATCAAAGGTAACTTGACCGTTTGGTTTAGTTGATGTCGCGTTTACTGTTACATTGCATAAATTGGTATTTAAGTTTATAGTAGTAGGCGTTGAAACAAAACGGCCTAGTGGACAGAGATTTGATCTTCGAGCCAGAGGTCGGCGGTTCGATTCCCAGCGGGGAGACATATTTAGGTAGTAGTTATTTAAAAATAACGACCGTGGTGGCACTACCGCGTTGTCTAAAAGGTGCTGTGAAATGCAACTGCATGTTTCAATGCTTGGACAACGTTGACGGAACAGGGGAAACGATGGGTTAAACATCTAATAACCCGGCACCCACGGTACTCTGGTATTTAGGCATAGACCTTCGTGGGATGTCAAAAAGATAAAAAAACTAATTCAAAGTCTAAAAAATGCTTCAAAGTGTTAAAAAAGTTACTTTTTTAACACTTTAACGTTATGTTAACGATTAAAAAAAACAATTGTTTTAACGGTCGTGAAAAATATATTTTTTTAACTAATGTCTACTACATCCTGTATCTGGGAAGCACTGTATGTCCGGACCCATGTTTAAATATTTTTATTTCATATTTTATATTGAGATAAGATAAAATGAGGGTTAGAGTGTGCTACTTAAACTCCCTCTGCTATAGAATAATTTTATTCCAAGGGGCACTAGCAACTTCTTTTTTTAGGAGGAAAGTGGACCATGTAGCACCTCGTCTTAAAAGATAAAGGACTTTATTATTCCCAGTATATAACCAAGGGTACTGCATGTACAAAGTGCCTTTATTGCTTTAGTTAAAAAATTCACTGGTATAATATATTTTTATGCTATACGGACTTCCACTGGATAAGGTTTACAAGAGGACTAATATTCACAAAATTTCATTTTTTAAGAAAAAGTTATTATTCACCAAAATTTTTGCTTGCAAAAAATATGATTCGACTAAGCAAAAATGTTAAATTTGTCTAGAGAAGGTCCGAAAAACCCGCCCTTCTAAGCAAATTTGAATATTGTGAAGTGTCAGTAACATATTGGTCTCTAGTAATTCAGTTGTGAATTTAGACTTTCGGACTTCCTTGTCTTTATTTTTGATTATTTACAATATTTTGGACAGTCCTATCACAGTATACACTTGAAAACGGAGGGAGTTAGGACTATCCGAAACGTTGTGTGAATAATCAAAAATAAAGACAATGGAAGTCCGAAATTCTTTAAATATCAATATAGGTCCATATTAAAACGCCGTTAATTGCTCAAATGTACTGTTTATTTAAAGGTATGCTTAATTTTTGAATACGTTAACGTTTTCAGTTAAAAACTTTACGTTTTTAAGACTCTACCAATGGGCAAAGATGCCCGATAGGTTGGACAACACGGCTAACATAGGGTGGACAAGGGCGCCCAACCATAAAGATATGTTTTACTAAAAAACAAAACATTTTTTAATAAATTTTCTTATACAGTGCATTCCAATTAAAACGAACCACTCCCCATAATGTGGTTATTTGTACACTTATAAAAACTCATAAAATACGTAAATTTTTATTTTTAGGGGGACACATTATTGTGTCAATAATTTTACTTATTCAAGGTTATCCCCTTCCCCCACCAACACAAACGTGAAAAAGTTTAAATGGGAACCGGGGTCAGGTACATCATTTTAATGTTCCTGACGAGTACTTTATAACCCTAGAATATAAAGTCAATATCTTCACCTACTACACAATGGCAGTACTTATAATATTACCCAAATACCTACCTATATATTGACTTTATATTCTAGGATTATAAAGTACTCGTTAGGAGCTTGAAATTGATGTACCACTTGACCCCCTTTCCCAATTTTTAAACTTTTTGACCTTTGTGTTGGTGAGAAAAGAGTATAACCTTGAATAAGTATAGACACAAAAATGTGTCCCCCTAAAAATAAAAATTGACGTATGTCAGAATTTTTATAAGTGTACAAATAACCAAAATTATGGGAGGTGGCTCATTTTAATTCTGAATGCACTGTATAACTTGATATCTAATATTTAGTATAAGTTCTAGACATTCAGGTTACTATAGATTATAAAATTATAGGCATAAGACTAAAGGGTAAAACCCATCATATATTTTTAACATAATATAGATAAATTACATTGTCGTTATTTCTAACAAAATTATAAATATCTAGCTAAATAGAAAATATATGGAATGGTGCCACCTTTTCTTTGAGCGAACTCTTCTGATATCACATTTTGTTCTTTAAAATTACAATTTTCTTTAAAAATCTAATAGAACAGAATATTTTAATAATGCATAAAAAAATACAATCAATTTCTACATTTTGATATATTAATAATGCAAATTAATACTTATGTATCGTAGTAACGTTTGAATCTTTAAAGAAGAAAAATTACATCAACATGCATTCAAAACGTTTTTGACAACTAAAGGATAAGAAGGGATTTCGCGAAAAGCACATCAGTTAATTAAGCATTTAAGCTTTATTGTTTGTATGGAGTGATAGATATAGGACCGATTAGAGGTTGCGTTTAGAAATTATGACGGTGGACGTCGTTACCCGCTGAGCTGGCAGGCCTACAAGGTACGCAAATACTTGAAATTATGATTTTTCTCTAAAAGTAAACTTCCTTTATTTTTTATTTTTAAGCAGAATATCATTTAAAAAATTATTTAGAATAGCATTTTAAATTACTTTATTAATATTACAGGGGTATCAAGCAGTTACCTAAAACTGATTTAGTATATATTGAAAAATAATTGTTTTAAATTTTAATAATAAAATGACCTAAAACAACTCTTATAATTTGCTTTTAAAACACCTGTATCACACAATTTTTCAGCTGTTAAGGTATGTAATAAAGGGGTTTTCGTCAAATTATGGAGTTTAATAAAATTTTGCCTTATTATTTGTATCAAACTAATCATACTTTATTCGAAAATATGAAATTGTTTGATAGTCCGATCTATTTGTCGTCTTGTAAATCCTATCCGTGGACAGTCTGTATATTGTTTTTAAGTTTTGTTTACAAGGGTGAAAGGTCTAAACGTTAAGATACCTTAACTAGCTTTGCTTACATTCCACAAGTGCATACTGCAGACACTGGCGTAGCTGGGTCAGGAGGGGCCCTGGAGCGAAAAACTAAAATAGGGCCCTTTTTCCAAGTCATGTAAGAACCAAAGAAAAAAACAGGTCCTCACCTCTTTGCACCTACATTCATAATACATTTCTCTTCTCATGGGCGTATATAGGAGGGGGTTACGCCTCCTTCCCACTTATATACGCCCATGAGAAGGAGATTTTGTATGGTCTTTTGATTGTTATGTTCTGAATACGTACGGTTATGCACCACCCCCACCCCTAACATAGGGGAAGAAGGAAAGAAAATATGTAGTAGTAAGAAAAATAAGTAAAATTAAAAGGAAAACCTATTATTTTTGTCTTCAAAATTGTTTGGCAGTCAGACCCCCCATAAAAAAGCTATATATACGTCGGTGCAGTTCTTCTCCGACTCCAAGGGGTTCCCATTGTAGCTACGTCACTGACTGCATAAAAAAATTTATCCAAATGTATAAAGCTGCTTTAAGTTAAATAAAAGAAGAACGAAAATAAACAAATAAATCTTTGAACTAATTTCTTTACATCCTTGAGGTTAAATATTAAATTGTACAGAAAAAAGGTTGTTCCGCTGTTCTTTAATATGATACTTATTTTCAGATCATTAGACAATAATTCAAGTGATATCAAATTGCTTATTTATGAGTATTTTCAAACAAAACCAATATGTGCGGTGGCTTAAAACAAAGGAAACCTTGAGACCGCCGAAAACATTTTCTCGGTACCTGGACTAATTTGCTAAAAAATATGTTAATGTGGTATTTAACGATAGAAATAATTCAGCAAGCACGGCTAGAATTCAAGGAAGAAACTATTATTTTCTTTATTTTTGCTCTTAAATTAAAGGTTGCTAAATTTTTATGTATTTTTAAAAATTCTTTTGCGGCTATTATAAGCAGTATTGGTTTTTAGGTACTAGTAATAAATTACTTCAAGGTTTTGTGTTATTCGTATGTTAGTTGGTATTGTGTAAAGCCTATTTATTTTTATGCCCATTATTTTTTTGGAGTACCTTCCAAAAATTAAAATTAAAATATAAATCGTACTTTTTGTTCCATGTATAGACAACAGGCCCTTAGCCATGGACACCTAAGGTAGCACATTTTCGGTGTAGATAGATTGGATCTTATTTCTTTTCTTTAAATTTTCCCGGAAATAGCCAGATTTTTTGTAATAATGCCAAAATCTGCATTTTTGTGGAAATTCCCGAAAAATTATTTAAAATGCGGCATAGACCGATGACGTAGGTGGAGTGTGCCTACTTTACAAAAGATACAAGCTACGACATCCCTTTTCTATTGCTTTTGCTTTGTTGGCATATTTATATAACGTGACGCTTTTCACATAAGCACTGGAAACATTGTGAAGATGTTTGAACTCTTAAATTGTGGAATAAATTTTAATCAACTTTAAAAATTATTTACAAAAAACTATAGACAATTTTGTTGAAATTTGAATTTTCCGGGTTGGTGACGTATTTAAGCATTAATTGAAATAATTTTTTACCATGTGTAAAATTTTAACTAAAGCAGTTTCAGAAATATACAGATGGTGTCCAGTAACTCAACAAAATAACTTTAAGGGTTAATGCTCCAACGAAAATTAATAATATAACTTTTTATTCACATTTGCACTACAGGAACTACAGGATGTTAAACTTTAAGAAAAAACAAATTTTAATAATAACTTTAATACCAGATATAAATTTTTTCCTAAATGTAAGGCATCAAAGTTGCCTTGCAAAGCATCAAAAGACATTTTTCAACGTATCAGAAAAAATAATTTTTACCAGTGTCGTCCGTTCGGTATTTACTTACGGTAAATCTTTTTCAGAAAATACACACCACTGCATTTTCCTAAACTAAGTATATATTTTTTTAATTTCTTTTTGGAATTAAACTAATTTAATTTCCTAACTTTTTTATAGTTTTCTAGTAAATAAATACAACAAAACAAAAATCAAATTTGTTCCACACTTAAAAGAAACCAAAAAATATATTTTTTTCGGAAAAATGCAGTGTCGAATTAAATACAGTTTCTTACGGACACTGATAAAGATTAAGTATTGTAAAACATAAAATAGGACATTTTTTCTTTTCTTATTTGAGCTGGCAGCCTTGAGCTTCCGGCAAACAGCGAGCGGGAGGTACGTTAGCGGGACATCAGGACGTCAATGTCATATAAAATCACATCCGTGGCGGGACGGCGACGTGATGCGCGTGTTTGACTGTTAAGCTATTTTTACAGCTCAAAAATTTCTTGCATGACATTTTTCTTGCTGCAATTTTTCGATCAGCGCGCTCACTTCTCTGTTTTTTTTTTTAATTACCGCCATTTTTCTTTCATGCAAGAAGATTATAACACGCGATTTTTCTTGCAATAAGCCTGCAATTTTGATTTAAAAAAAACGCATGCAATAAAAATTTCAGAGAAAAAAGTTATGCAAAAAATTTTTAAACTGTATAAACAGCTTTAGGCAAGGATTTAATGTATTACAATGTGTTCCAACCCAAGCAGCAAGCTGACGTCAATATGACGTCATTTTTAAGTCATTTTTGTAATATTTTTTTGGTCATAGGACGTCATCAGACCAAAATTATGACATCATATTAACGTCATTTAATTGACGTGTTTTCGACGTCGTTGAAGTAACGTCTTTTCTACGTCATTTTTTGTCATACTAGCTCATACAAATCTAATGACGTCATGTTTAGAAAACCCGCCAGAAAATTTTTTGACATTATATGATTCGTGTCAAAATCCAACCGAAATATCAGATGACAGAAAAATAACACTAATAATTTTACAAAATTGAAATAGGAAAAACTCTACCGATAGATGGCGTAATGGACAATAAACTACTACGTTTATTCAATATCTTCGCTTTTTATCGCCTACACCGTACCGATGAGACCAATATAGTTAGAGACCGGTCTGCGGTTGGTGATCTCAATTAGCTTTGAAATAAATATCTTCGGCTAGTGTGAAAATCTGCATTTCCAGGTTGGACAGTGTCCCGAGAGATGCGACCTTGCAATTGCAAGAGTGCAATAAGTAAGGAGTTTTTTCCTATTTAAATTTTTAAATAAAATATCATGTTATAGATTTAGCTTTTGAAAAAAGTATGTGCGTCAATTTTTGTCATCTTAAAGACGTCATTATGACGTCATTAACGGGACGTCTTTTTTCTGTGACTTAGGGAGGTCAATTTAACGTCATTTTGTCGTCATCTTATGACGTCTTTGCTGACCAAATGTGACCAAAAATGACTAAAAGAGACGTCAATAAGACGTTAGCTTACTGCTTGGGAATGCGTCCATGCCGCGCTAACGCCCCGACCCGCTCGGTGTTTGCCGAAAGCTTTACTAAAAAGTTTCCAATTAAGAATAGAATATTTTAATTAATTTAAACATATTTAAACCTTACTAGGTACAGGCTGTTTCCTTAATCTGTGGTTTTATAAAAAAAAGTTTCTATGAATATATTAGTCGTGCCAGCTTAATACGTTCAGATTGACTGTCAGTGTGTTAAACACTAGCAAGTAAAGATTAGGTAAAGAATGTCTGCATGTAAACATTGAGCATAGGATGCCACATCGGTAGGGTTGCCATCCGTCCCGATATATCGGGACTGTCACCGTTATTAGGCCCTATGTTCCGACGTCCCGATTTCATAGCGAAAAGTCCAGAATTACTACTATATTTTCCAATTTCTTCACATAATACCAATTCAGGCAGAATTTTTCATGAATGCCTAGTCAGCGGACCGACGAATGAAAGTAATCGACTGTTGGCAGAATCATTCGAAACAATTTGGCAATCAGTATACCTCTAAACATTTGTAGAATTTTTTTAATATATTAAAACACCAAAAATCCCCCCCCTCAAGAATGTCCTGCATTAAAGTCGGTATTTAATAAGTATCCTAAATATTTTTACTTTTAAATTTCTCTTTATACAGTTTTTAAAATTTTCATATTTATATGCCCATTTTGATAACGAAATATGCAAACAATATTTAAAAACTAATTTGCTGAGGGTTATTTAAAATTAGGGTAATGCTGATTATAGGTTTGCACCAGACTTATTTTAATTTGCCAGACGTTCGTGTCTAGTTAATTCGTTTGTGAGAAAAATGTTTTATGGGCTTTAATTCTAGGCAATCAAAAACATATCTAATGATTACACCAGGTAAGGTTAGTAATAACTTGATTTTTTTACAACGTGTACAATCTCATACATTTAAATTTTTCTCATCCTATTGTAGGGAATATATGTATGTATTTGTTTTGAAAAGTTTTTGAGGTTATGTTTACTTTTGAATAGTTTATAAATATTGACTTAATAATTAAGAAATGGCAGATTTGTTCGAAAAAGAGTAAGTAATAAGTTATTGTACTTTCAAGTGATTGGTATCATTTAATCACGTGACAGACGCCTTTTAAAATATTAATAAACATTCAGAATAAAGTTTGTCATATAAGTTTCAAAAAAATGTTATCAATTTCACGTCCTTCACTTTGTTTACTGATCATGTCTCGAAAGAATATCACTAAGGCCAATTGTGATGACTGGATCCAACATATTTAGCAAGATAAATTTGCCAAGATTATGCAACCTTTCAAACATAACCTCTGAAAGCCTAAAAATGTTACAACACTGTAAGCTGCTTACAGACTCGATGTCCTTTCTCGTACTAAACTTCCAACTCCCCACATAAGAGTCAATACTGCAGCGTGTTTACTCCCACCCATTTATTTCCGAGATGAATAGTACTGGCATTTATCAGTTTATCTTTATTTCTTTGTTTTGGGTACTTCATCATTAATAAGTTGTTTTTTGGTAAATTCTTTTTAAACATATTGTTGTTTAAAGTGAAGTTCACAAAGTTTGTAGAACATACCCTATATCGAATCCGTAATGCCATATTTTAGCACTATGATAAACAAAATTTATGTTATTTACTATGCAAATATAGGCGCAAAAATTATATAAGTATTCAAATACTTTATACATACATTAATATTTTGAACTATGAACAGCGATTAGAGAGAATTTACTGATTTAATAATATAATCCGTTTAAAATAGATTTATACCATACACATCGTGCTACTTTAAAACATTCAATGCGAAATTTTGCCATGCCTGGAAAGGAGACGGTCTAAAGCAACAACAAAGAGAGCGCAATGCATCAGCCTATTTAAAAGGTTACATGCAAGCATTCTTTTAAGAAAAAGTAATGTAAAACATCATTTTATTTTAAAAAATGTGCATATGTTTAAAGAAGGAAACTAACATGTTTTACGGGTATTTTTATATTAATTTATAATTAATTAAATATTAGGCATTAAAACAATAAAACAATTAGGCCACATAATAAAATTGCAAATGTATCTATTACCGTTTTAGTATCTTGAAGAGTGGAACAAATCAGTATGAGATGTTTAAAACGCTACCCTAAATTAAAAACTTTAACAGATACCCAAATCGCTCATATTATCATAATAAACTTTTGACACCGGACTCGTATTCTCTGACCATTCTAAACTCCCCCGGTAATGCGTTGACATTTGACCAGTGTTACTCCCACCCATTCATTTTTGGCGCGAAACGCTACTGTCCCTTCTGTATATTGTTATTTTGGACCTAACCAAAACTAACCTCTGTATTTTGTGTTCTGGACAATAATTTCTGAAGTACATATTAAAATAAGACTTGGATTAAATGAATGGTATATAAGTAAATATTTTATGTGTGAAAGACGTTAATCTGATCTAATACTTTTCAGGGTTTGACAGTGGCCGAAGAGGTCGAAGGATTGGTTGCATCAGGGGGCTGCGTCGACCTCTGCAATTACTGGACGAGGGAAGAACCGGACCAGAAAATCCGGAGCATCTGGTAGCCTCAGTGATAGCTCGTCCAGTGTCAAAAGACAGGTATGAAACTAGGACATTTTGTAAAACTAAGCGGTAATACGTGCCCAGTAAAGTGAGTGCTGCTGTAGTTAAATCAAAATTTGACGTCATTGCCAGCAGTCGCAATAAAGGGAGCTAAACGCATCTAAAGCGTATTTCGGGATAAAAATTACCTTAAATTAGTATTGCATTCAGATATACCCAGTGCCGGATTAAGACTACCTGATGCCCTAAGCAATCTACTTCTGTGGTGCCCCTTAGCCCTTAGCCATGCTTCCTTTAAAATTTTTGACGAAAGAAATATTAAAAGGTGTTTACCTTTTTAAAATACAAAAATATGTTTGCGTTGAAAACTTTTTAAAGATAAAAAAAGGTTCTCACGTCTTAAAAACAACAAAAACAAAATTACTTTCGTTTAAATGTTTTTAATGTACGATTTTAATTTACAAAAAATTTATTTTTATTGCATATTCTTTTGTTCTACTCCTTACGGTGCCTCTACAACGTGATGCCCTAAGCAATTGATTTATTTGCTTATCGGTTACACCAGAACTGCATAACTAAAACCAATACATGTTTAAAAAAATTCTATACCAATTTTTTTTTCAAATATTGTGAATTTAAGTTTAGTTAAGTTAAAATTAATAATCAAATTAAGTCCCGTTACACATAAGACGTACGTACGCCCTCCGCCATACGCCTGACAAAAAGTTTTGCATTGACAGTAATGTAACCAAACGTGTAAGCTCCGCGCCTGCATGTAAAAGGTTATATTACTTTCAATGGATCAGGCGTACCGGCGTTCCTACGTTTCATGTGTACTAAAATAAACAAGAAATCAGACATTACTCATGGACACTGAATACATACAGTATATAGTTTTTTATGTCTAGATATCGTTTTTTTTTTATTGGGAAGCAAAAGAAAAATAAACAATTCCAAATCAGTTTATTTCTAATCCGTCAATAATGTTGTTCTTATTAGTAAAATTGTATAGGTATATTTCGAGTGCTATATTATAGAATTGCTGTCTAATTTTTAATTATTTATTTGGTATAAGTTTTAATTACCATTAAAAATATTACAATGAATATTAGTGCTAGTTTTATATCAGTTAGAAACAAAATAATAACCAGTGAATTATACGAGGAAGATATCGAGCTATCTTCGTTGGTAAGGCAAAATATCCATAAATCCTTAAAAGTAGTTATTTTTACATCATTTTTCAAAAGTAAAGTTATTTCTAAAAACAGGATATTACACGAGCATATGCGGAACATATCATATGTCACAAAACGAAAAAAGCAATAACTTCTTGAAAAGGTCGACTTATTTAATGGTTATTGGTATTAGCATGGGCCACTTTTAAAAGTGCTGTTTAAATCGATGTTGACCTACTAATATAAATTTAGACCAGAATACTAATCAAAATATATGGTTACAAGGCATTACTTACCCTAAATATTTAATTTTAAACCTTTATAAGCGATATAAATGTCTGATTTTATGACCAAATGACGTATGGTTCAATTTTTTAATTTTACTGTGCGTAAACTGTTAGTTAAAATCAAACTCATACACCTCAATTATTTTGTTTATTTTTTAGAACATCACAAAAATGCAAAAACTAGGATACTGGAAATACAGCTTAATATTAAGGTGACTTAAATCCTTGGATGGTCTTTTTGTTGGGTACACGCCTGGAAAGAATGGGACCGCTTCGGTCCCGGTTTCGGGGTATACGAGCTGACCCTGTTGAGCCCTGTTGACCCCTATGAACAGACCAGTCGCCTGAACCAAAATAAAAAAAACTTCCCAAAAACCCAAAAAATTCTAATTAGAATTCTTTTCAGGCATGTACCCAACAAAAAGACCATCCAAAAATGAATGCGCCTAGTGCTTACTTTAATAAAAGTACGAAATTAAACTTTAAACCTTTAAATAAAACTCCTTTATACTCAAAAGGCGTTTTGAATAAAAATCTAAGTGTAGGAATATTTAAAAAGTATAATTTTACACACTTTAAATGGTATTACTTCTTAATGTAAGCACATGTTTGGCTAAATGTGTATAGGTATTAAGTATGTTTTGGTGTTGGAATTTATATTTTTTAAAAAATGTCCGCAAACAAGCTGTGTAGGAGTAATTTTTAAATCTAATGCGAATTCAAAGACAAGGCTTTTTGAGATCTAATTGTTAGAAGGAACTGATAAATAAGATTATGATACCTATTTAATGGCTTTTCTTGTTTTGAGTGAACCGAATTTACATTTTAAACTTAATCTACAAAACGATAATTTTAAAACTGGCCATATCAGTGGCGTAGCTAGGGCGGCAGAGGCCCAGGGGCAAAAAAGGTAAGTAGGGCCCCTGAAAATGTGAAGAGCAGAGTCTTTACCTTCATTTTCCGTCGCATTTCTTTTTAGTTTCTGTACTACTTAACCCAAAGGCCTTTTTTCCTTATTTTGCTCCAAGGGCCCCCCTAAGCTTGGGGCCCGGGGCACTGCTGGGCCTAGCCCCATAGTAACTACGCAACTGGGCCATATCATTTAAAATTTCTAAGTTATCCTGTAACTATAACACTCTGTTTTTTAATTTTAACAGTGGCGTAGCTACTATAGGGCTAGGTGGGACAGTGCCCCAGGGCTTAGGGGGCCCCTTGAAGGTTCAAAAAGTGCCCTCGGGGTAAGTACAGAATTAGTGAAAACAAATGAGAGTAAAATAAAGGGAGTGACCTTTTTTTTTGCTCTTTACATTCTTTGAGGTCTTGGTTAGTATGAATAAATATAAATAAAGAGACATAAAAAATATAGGAAAGAAGAATTTTTAGGGGCACCAATATTTTTTTTGCTCCAGGGCCCCTGCTGCCCTAGCTACGCCGCTGACTTTTAATAAGAAATATACTTAAAGCATTATTTTTCTTCATGCCACCTGTAATTATAATTAATTTTAAAATATTAAAAACCATGTACTGGTTTGACTACTTAAACCGATGCCACATAACTTGATAAATAAATGACAAACGATTTGATATGATCACATAACGTTAGTAATATCATAAAGTGGTGTACCAAAAAAAAAAATATGTACAAAAACTTAGTCGACAATCTTATTATTTAACGGGGCAGAGAGTAGGGTATTTATACTCTTTCTGATTTTTATTTTATTTTTTTTTTTAAGGAAAATATTTTCAGAATATTATGGAAATATTTGAGATAAATCGGAGCAAAATTAACGAAGATACAGCGATTTAAGTAACCTTGCCATCCATGACCTAGAACGTTAAAGGTGTGGTTACATATATCGGCAACGGACCGCAGCCGTGCGTCTTGTTAGTGAAATATAGGGGATGCGGTGCAAAAAGTTTTGTATTTATTAAAATTTCAATAATATGAGTCTGTTATACTACGCATTAAATTACACCTGATCGTAAAATAAACCTTCACAAATAAGGTAACACAGTTTTTTCTACACTACACTCAAAGTTTGGATATAAAGGAACACAGATAAGGTGGAAAATCGGTTTTATTTAAACAAGGAGATATTGAGGGAGATTCTAACTAACGCATAAACTTGGTAAATTATTGCTAAAGACAAGAAATGACCAATAATGAAAAAAAGTTAGTAAATACTTTTCTTAGGGAGATAATCAATTATTTTAAATAAAGAAAAGAACGTTAATTCTAAACGTAAATAACAACAAATAAGAAAAAAAAGACATAGTTAGACTACTTTTTGTTAAATCAGCTGATTTGTTGTTCTTTGTAAAAACTAAACCAACAAACAAGTGATGGTAACGTTTTGTATGTCAGGTATAGTACTCTTATTTTGATTGATAGTGATTGGAGTTAAAATTATAGCCTAAAATTAATAAACCAAATTATTTCTGATACAAAAAATAGCTAACTACCCTTATTGTTCATTATTAGTCAATATTTGTTTTCAGAATTAAAGATCTTTTTTATTTAAAATAATTAATTATCTCCGTAACTAAAAATATTTTCAATTTTTTCATTAGTCATTATTTGCCTTATTAATAATTTTCCGTTTAGTTTTGCTATAGGTTAGAAATCACCATGTTAATACATAAAAGACTAGACTCAGCTGAACAAAAATGCTTTTTATATTTTTAGGGCATAAAGAGCTTTTAAATTTTTTCGAATTTATCAGCCCCACTTTCCTCTATCATTGTAAATCCGGGCTCGGTGCGGCCTCGGTGCGTTTAAGTGTGACCAGACCTTAAAGCGCTTTTCCCAAAACTGACGCTTTTAAAGTGAGTGCCTATCATAACTTCAAAACTACTGCACCGATCTTTTTAAATATTTTTCCATTTTTTCTTTACCTATTTCAAAGTAATAATGGAGACGTTATTTGTTAAACTATAATTTTTTCAAGAACATCATAAGTCATTTTTTTCAAATATCACATTTTTCAGTTCAAAGTAGTAAAACAGTGAAAGAAAAAGTAAAAAATTTAAATTTAAAAAACCCGTCCAGTGCCAACTGGGGCAAACGATTACCTAACAAACGAATTTTTATTTTTAAATATCTTTTCTTTAAAACAATCTTTGATATTAGCAAAAATACAGGTATTTTACTCTTAAGCAAAAATTACATTTTTGGCGAAATCTCATAGATAACTAATACACTTTATTATCTGAGCATTGCTTTTTAGGTTTTGGACCAGGCTAAACTTTTTATAAAGAATACATTTTTTCGTAAAATTAATAATAAAAAAGATTTCCATATGATGACCAACTTACGTAGACAGATCAATGACGTAAACACACTGTTTATTGTTTAAGAAACACAAATAATATTTTTTTCCAGAGTTTTCTCATCATTGGACGATTTTTATCATTTGATAATTTTACCATTGAATAACTTTTGAACAAGTTAATTAAAATTATAAAATACGTTTTGTAAAGCGTTAAATTTTCAATAAAATTGTCATGTGCTGATATGATCCGTTCATTAGTGCATACCCTGAAACATTCAAAGTAATGCCAGATTTTTCATGTTAATCCTTATAAAACTTTTGGCTTTAAAATCAGAGCTGCCTCTAAGGACTTTCGAAAAATACATCTTTGGACTTGTGTTTTTTGTCATTTAATAAATTTAACATCGAATAACTTTGAACCAATTAAGTTTGCAAAAAATCATAAAATACCTTTTTTGTAGAGCGTTAAATTTTCAACAAGAATTGTCATGTGTCGATATGATCCGCTTCATTAGTATACATACCCAAAAAATTCCAAAGTAATAGCAGAATTTTTTTCATTTTAATCCCATTTAAAACTTTGGCCGTGGTGAGAGTCAGATTAATCTTTAAATTAAGAAATGCAATTTGGCATGATTTTTTTTTATTTATTTAGGAATATTTTGAAAAAAATATCCTAAATAATAAAATCAATTATTCTTCTTTATATTTTAACATAATGAGAAGAGCAGTACGCTTATCTAAGTGACCAGTAAAAGAATGTATAATAAACAAGTTTTGGTACTTGTGTAAGCCTAATGTTTTATTATCCGGCGTAGTAAAAGATTTTATTTCAGATATATCTATAATATACAATTACAAATAATTTAAATTAAATATTACCTGAAGAATGTTGAGTAGTTTTTCTTGTTTTTTTTTTATGGCTGACTTCTTAAATTTCAATTCAGTTGTCAGATGAACGAAATTAGGGTACTTAAAGCTATAAAGTGTTATATTTCACTAAAGTAATTTTAACCTTTTAGTATCTTTAAATGGATAATAAAATAAATATGTTATGTGTTTTTTTTTGTTTTAAGATAAAAACATATATAGTATGTCCACGATTAAACTTTACAATAGTAGCACAAATTTACAAAAAAATTTAATGCTCAAAAAAGTCGTATACGGCAAACGCTTCACCTTCTTAGAAAACTAAGATTCACATTGAGAAATATTTTTTGTCTTGTACATGGACCTCGAAAACTACAAAAATGTAAAATATAGACTAAGAAAAGACAGTCTTCAATTTTAATAATTTAGCAAAGTGTCCAAGAAAATCCATCCAATATCTAAAATTTTTCTTCCTGGTTCTGGTCCCTTCAGGATCAATCCACCAGCTCTCCCCTTCCGGTCTATGCTTTCCAGGACTTTGTCGGCGAAAAATCTGGATAATCGAGCTCGTAGCTCCCAGAAATTTCAAAAAGAAAACAAAAATAATTCTACAATCGATGCAATGCATAAATTGTCGGCTGTCAAACAGAGAACTGCTACTGGTGTTACGTATAACCTTCACTTTCACTACTGACAGTTCCCATGGCACGCCCATCTATTTCCCGTCATTTGAGAAATACCTCGTGTTCACTACCAAACAGGATACCATCAGCTTAAAGGAATCTTCCTTTACAGTTTTAGCGTGAATCTTTCCTTGATCCCCGAAGGTAAAAACGTCTGTATGGCACCTCTAACCGCCACCCGGGAAGAACTTTGTAGTCCTCTACGCACGTCCGCACTGTTCGGAGGTCAAACAAAGAGATAGGTATAAAAGTTGCCATTAAAAAAAATAAGTTGCTTTAACTAAAATTTCAGAATTTTTTAATGCCCGTTCGATTCTGTAACCTGAATGATTAAAAATAAAGACATTTTTTCTCTCGGTCTATTTTTACATTTAAGTATATTTTGTGGTACCTGTACAAGACAAAACATGTTTCTAATATAATTATGGATGATCTATTTACTTGTTTCTATTAGTTCCGGTTTAACCGGAAATCACTGCTACTTTCAAATTTTAAATACCTCTGAACACAATGGCACCTCATATGCCATTTTTTGACACTTCTGCTGTCAAAATTTTATTTTTAAAAATTTTAATCTAAAATGCCACGATTAAGGAAAACGGTTTATTTTAGGTTAAGCAGCCTTTAGAGAGCATATTATTCCAAATAAATTGATACCACATTTGCGATTATTCGGAAATGGTTTTAACTTAAAACACATAAATTATTCTAAACCAACCATTATAGTAAATGATAATATCGAATTATGACAACATTATGAATTTGTTTTGTAGAAAGAGTCTTACTCGAAATACCACCTATGTGGTACCAAATTATTCTAAATAAAATGCTCTTTTAGGATATGTTAACGTGCAAAATACCGTACATTCTTTTTTTTTACTTTTAAAGGAAATACTTCCTAACAAGCACTGCTATACAAAAATGCATAAATATAAGTATCCTTGTAACAATCAGGTGCACGTTTTTCTTGATGCATGACTTTTCATAAAAACTGAAAAATCATAAATCAGGTAAAAGATTTGCCATTCTCTGTGGAGGGTGTTAAAAATAACAAATCAAAAATATTCCTTTGTTGTCCTGACCAGGTATTTTCTTTAAATATATCTCTTTACAATTGCGAAGCTTGGAAGATTTATTTAAGATAAGTTTTGGGAAAAAATAAGCAAACCTGTCGATTTTTCTTTATTAAAGAAAAAGAAAAATACATTTCGTAAATATTCTAGATACGTAGTAAATATAGCGTCATATAATAAAATAAGTAGATACCTAAATATACTTTAAAATTTAATAAATATTTATGACATATTAAAAATACAGGGTTAGTAGAAAAAATCGGAACGGTGGATTATCTCAGCAACCGTTAAATATTAATGAACCAAATTTTGTGCGAGGGGGTAACTGAACATAAAGAATTTAAACATTGTATTTCCAAGGTTGCCAAGTTTATAGGTTCCTCTTTAAGTCGGAGATTTTTAAAATTTTAAATGGAATACCCTATTTTTTATCATTGTAGTTAGTTGCTTGTATCAACTTTATTATGACCTGATATTTTTGTACTCTTGTCGATTTTGAAGTTATGGCATCAAGCTTAAATACAGAAACAACCAGGTATGATCAATTATCTCAAAAACGATCCAAGCAAAATTTCGTTAAAATTAGTACAGGGTAGTAAATGGACATTTTATATTCAGAAATTGCATTTGCGACGTTTCATAATTAAATTTCCTTATCCCGTTTTCTTGATTTTTTTATAGAATTTTAAAAGCGTCGCAAAAATGCTACTCATGAATTTAGAAGGTCCAGTTTCACCCCTGTACTAATTTTAACGAATATTGGTTACATCGTTTTTAGATAACTGACCATACCTAGCCGTTTTTTTAAATTAATTTTGAAAAAAGCATGATGTCATATTTCCAAAATTAACAGGAGTAGAAAAACGACTAAAATCAGGTCATAATAATGTTGATACCGCAAATAATTACAATAAAGAAAAATAGGTTATTCCATTTAAAATTTTGAAATTCCTTAACCTACAAAGAAAACTATAAACTTGTCAACTTTGCAAATATTTTTTTAAAATCTCTTTATGTATATTTACCCCTGGGCAAAAATATACAAAATCAATGTTGAGGGCATTCAGATGCTTACCTTTAATTACAAGTGTCTACGAATGCAGATATAGTAATAAAAGCTTTTTATTTAGAGACATGTTTTGAAAAAAATATGAAAAGTAATATTTACTCGAAAACCGTTGGAGATAGTTATAGGACATTATTAGCTAACATATTCACGAAAGGTAGTGGCCGATCCAAAAATAGCTAAAATATATTGAGTGTTCTATTTAAACATTTAAAAGTTAATGCTACTTTCTGGTATAAGCGGCAACGCTGCATCGTTAAATATTTTAGATCGTTGGATTACAATTTTTAAAAATCCAATGTTTCGTTTTCCGTAAATGTCTAATGTACCATCGACTGTGAGACACCCTGTATATTGTAATTTAATTTGGAACAATAATATATTAGCAAGGTTTACTTTTTAACATCTCAATGACTTTACATGTTGAGGTAACAGCTATATACACATTCTAAATATTTTTAAATGGAAATAGTGATGTAGTGACACCTCACAAGGTTTTAAGCTAAAGCATTTTCAATGTTAAAAACCTTTAGTTAAGTACCAAGATGGTTTACAGAGCGAGAGACAGTAATTAAACTTTTCACCGGCGTTGGTATACTATTTTGTTTACAACCACGGTTTTTCTTTGGTCCTCGTAACAATATGATTTTTATCATGTCTAATAATTACGCCAGCAGCAATGGTGTAGCTACTGTTTTCGTCATACCTCATTTTCTAAATATGACTCTTTGGCCAAGGCCACTAATTTTTAATTACATATGTATGAGAATTAAAATATTGAATAGGAATGTATCTAAAATTAACTAATGATATCTACAATCAATCAGATTCAATAAAAAATTGGCAGTAGGCTATAATACCGCACTTGCCATGGCTGACAAATAATTTGTCACAAATTGGGAACATTAAATTTATTGTTTTTATTTATATTAATTCACAAGGCAGTTGTTTAAAAATATTTTCCAGTAATATATTAATATTCGTGGAAAAAGTATAGTATGCAACTCGTACGGAATATTTATTTCCCTCTTGTATGATTTACAGCACTCGCGGTCGTTCGTGCTGCAAAAGTCATACTCGTGGGAAATGAGTAACATTTGGTGCTCTTCCCATAATATACTGTTACCTTTTAAATGTCATTATTGGCCGTTGCTATCATGCTGCTATTTTAAATCTGCCTTGGAATTGACAGAAATTATCTTAAGTTGAAATTGACCAAAATAATTCGTTCTTACAAGATACATTTGTAGCGGTTATTATTTTCGTGAAGCAAATCAATTCTCAAAGTTATATTGAAAATATTTTTTCGTCTAATCTTTTAAAGTATAATTAAGTAAAACGGTAAAAAGTAAGCCAGTTAGTTTACTTTTATATGTTAACCAGAAAAATAAAAGCAATAATAATGAATATTTAATACAAACTAATAAATATTTTGTTAAAATGTGGCACAGCACTATAAAGGTTACTAATCCGAAGCTATTAGACTATAAATTAAACAATATTTTACAAACGAGTAATTCTCCTGAAGCATTGCTTAGATTTATAATATACTTGCTTTTTATGTAAATTAAAAATAATTGAAAAATTTCCTGTTTAAATAATCCATTTTATTTAAAGAAAGTTACTAACCATTAAATACTTTCTATGGCAACCTTGTCGTTTGATTAATATTATTTTAAACATATTTATCTTTACTTAATCTCGACATACTTAATAATTTTTTACTTTTTTGGGTGTAATAAGTAGTTGGTTGCTCGTAAAAATTTATTTGTAAAATATATTATTTTTAGATCATAAACATAGAATGTTGGAACGGTAGACGACGATTCAGCAGAGAAGAAACCACGCGGTCAGTAGTTCTGTCTCATTTTAAATTATTTCCCTTTTTGTTGCTCGCACACTATTTAAACGACGCGATTAGAACAAAATAGTTTATTGCCATCTTTATTTCTATGACGCCTTTCGCTTCTTCTCAGCGGAATTCTACTTGCCACCTTGTGTTTTTGGGTGTTGTTTAGATTGCATAATAAATTCTATGACTTGTCTAAATGACCTAGATGTTATTAAAGGTAGTTTACACTATGGGATGTTTAAGAAAATTTTGGACAAAATTAGATATCTCAGAAGGGATGACTCGTAAATATTTTATTTTTGCACGAAAACGAAGTTAATTTATTTATCTATTTAAGAAAGGTAGTCTCCAAAAAATCATAAGTGCACTGTGGTTACATCTCATTAAAATCTGAAATTTTCAAAAAATCTTATATTGCCCTACAAGCACTAAAACACCCAAACAACATTTCGAACGATATCAAATCGAAAGCTGGCTTCAAAACCTTTTGAACAATCATTAATGATTTTTTCTCAACGATTTTTAGTCCAAAAGTGAGGAGTCAGAACTCGACTGGTTATCATCAATTTTTTTTTAATATACAGGGTTATTATTAAGTTGGTACTTTCTTTTAAAACTGTATATAATGCAAGATAATAAGAACATTTTTCAAATAAAATTATGTTTAAAAATGCTTTCTTTTCAAGATACAGGGTCTAAAATTTTAAGAAAAAAATGCCTTTTTTACCAAAACTCTTTACAACTCCAAATATTTGCACAAAATTTGGTTGACTTCTTTAACTGTTACATTACATTTTTGCTTTCAAAGTTAAAAAAACCAGTGGCGTTCAAAAAAATTTGTATTGATTGTTTTTTGAAGAAAAAAATGGTAATGCGCTGCTTTTTCCTCAAACTAATACTATTTTTAACTTCTAACATTTACTTTAGGATCAATTTGGTCCCCTTATATTTTTAGTACGTTGCGTCGGTACGGTTTTCGTAAAAAAATAAAAGTCATTTTGATACATGGCAAAATCTGTAAAATCTGATATGGTGTTTTGTATGCAAAATTCGTTTTTGTGTAACTTGTATTAAAGTAAGGTCAAATATTTAGATAACTACAATTTTAATGTCATTAAAAAGTTGTTTTTTTAGGAAGCTATTACCCCGTCAAAAACCTAACTTACAACTATAATTGAAACAAAACACCATATCAGATTTTAGCGACTTTGTCACGCATCAAAATGGCTTTTATTTTTTTAAACGAAAACCGTTTTGCACTGAAAAATAATAGGAGACCAAATTATCCTTAAAAAATTAATACAAACCTTGTTCGAACACCAGTGGTAATGTTTTATTTATTAACAGCAAAACATGTAATGTAATGATCCAAAAAAGTAAACCTTTTATGGAAATATCTGTAGGGGAAAAATAGTTATGATAAAAAGGCATTTTTTTCTTCAAACTTAAATCGTTTATTGAGATATAACCACAGTGCACTTACGTTTTTTTCTTACCACTTCTTAAGGCGGAGGCGTAAAAGTTTTCAAAATCCAATTTATGGTCATAACTCCTTTCTTTCAATAGAACGAAGTGGGTCGTTAGCATATCTTAAAAAGACATTTTATTCCAAAAAGTTGGTACCACATAGGCGGTATTTCGAAAAAGGAATTTATTTTTTGTTCTGCAGAAAAAGTGTTACTTGAAATATCGCCTATGTGACATCAAATTATTTGGAATAAAATGCTTTTTATGATATACTAAAAAGTGACCCTCGTTCCATTAAAAAAAAGGAGTTATGACCATAAATAGGATTTTGAAACCTTTGACTCCGTCTTGAGAAGTGGTAAAAACAAAAGACGATTAAATTGATTTTTCTATGGCTACTTATACCGGTGGTGCCATTTAAAACTTTAAAGTATTAGTAATTTCCGATAAAACCAAATTTTATTTTTCTATTTAGTTATAGGTATAAAAGTTATAGGGTGGAACCACCTGTGAGAAACACCCGGTATATTGTTAGGTTGTCATCCTGGAAGTTATCACGCCGTGTAAAAGCCGGCTTTATAGTTTCGGAAATAAGGCTATCCAAATCAGGTCTTTAGGTTATTTTTAAAGTACCGCCATTTTTTAATTTGTGAATCTATTGTGTTTATATTCTGTCAGGAGTTTTAAAATAATTTGCCATTTTTAAAATATCTAAATTGGTACCAAAGTTATTATAAAACAAAAAAAACAATAGTTTTGCCCCACATCATCTATCTTCGCAAAAAATTGTCTTACATCTGCAAAAACGCACGTGCCATCACTGTTATTAATTTACAATAAACGGATAAAACCGAGACATCTTTATAAGGAAGGAAATCAGCATGTCAAAGTAATTTTTGCTTGCAAATATCATAACAGTAAAAGAATAATTTAGTACTTAATATTAATTTTTAGACCGTTAATAGTAAAAATTATCTAATAAGTAAGACTGTATTGTTTTCGATAGATTTTTTTCCTTACGGTATACTATAATTTTTTATCTAATACCTGCTGAGTGTGGGTAAAAGTAAATTACTTTTGCTAAAATAATGATCTACAAATGGTGTATAACACAATTATTTCAATTTAAAAACATTATTCATACCCATCATAGACAGTGAACTTAAACAATATTAAAAACAGCCATACAAACTTATACAATGGAGCAATTTATGGCTGTGGCAAATGGTTTAATTAAAGTTTTAAAGAAGGATACGGTTCTTCATTACCAGGTATAAAAAGTTTTTATAAATAAAATATAATTGGAGCTAATGTTTCTTGATTTAAAACTTGACGAAATAATTACATGTGAACGTAAATGCATTTTTCGAGTAATTTAACTTCTAATTAGTATATCCGTTTATGATCTTGTTTTTTAAGGAGCGTAAAAGGATTGGTTGATACTTGGCATCATTAGTATCTTTAAACAATTATTTAAAGAAAACTATAAAAAGTAGTTACAAAAGTTTACTGTTTTGGCTGCTCATGATGGTACCAATATGGACGAGATAGGAACATTTTTCAAATTTTAATCTTTAATCTTAATACAGAGTGTTTTTAAAGTTAAGACATTTTAATAAATAGCCTAATATGTATCTAAAATTAGTAAAAACTAAAAAAAAAAAGAACTGACTTTTAAAAGAAAAAATAAATGTCACTAAGAAACGAAAAATAACAAATAAAAATAAAATAAAATAAAAAAATGAAAACGGTTAATACCATATATTATGTTAGTAAGTTAGATGCAAAATTTTGTCAGTTATTTCCGCTCAGTCCGTAACTCTTAAAATGCTTCAAGAAGGTTGTACATGAATCGATGTGAGCGTCAGCTGCGTCTCCAATGAAGGAATTGTACAGGGTGCTTCAGAAAGAAAAATATTAATATGAAACTTGTGTTTTTTAAATGGAACACCCTGTATACTAGTTCATTTTTGGATTGTAGGGTAAAAATAATGTAAGTTTTATCAGCGATCCCTATACCAAAAAATCCTGACAAAAACAAAATTTTAATATATCCTACCTAACTTACGCTTGACTTTTTATATTATCTTAGATTGTTAAAAAATTACGTGTACCAACAGCTAAATTTTTTACTATTATATTAATTTCTGGACACCCTGTATAATTTTAGGTAAAAAAATAAAATGTAGGTTATGGTACAATTAATATTCTAGCAATCTAACATATTATACAAAGTTAAGCGTAAGTAAGGTGAGATATATTTAAATTTTACTTTTGTCAAGAATTTTTCAAAAATCCGAAATATCTTTATAACCTTACATCTTTGGTATAGGTATCGCTAATAAAATGTACGTTATTTCTATTTCTACAATCCAAAACTGAACTAATATACAGGGTGTTCTATTTCCAAAACACAAGTTAAATATGAATCTTTTCTTCGGAGCACCCTGTATAATTCCACCATCGGCACCTCAGCTGACGCTTACAATAATTAATGTACAAACCCTCTTAAAGCATTTTACGAGTTATGGACTAGGAGGAGATTGGTTACGAAAATCAGTCGCTGGCTTACGCTTTTATAGCTCTTTTCAATATCTAAGAAAGTGACCAGTGGCCCATGGGTGTATGATCTAAGTACCTAAGCTTATGCAACTTTTATTACTGACAATTTTTGTTTTTTTTTATGTAATTCCTAACCAACTTTACACAAAAGTACATCTTTTTTAGCAGGTATAGTGCGGCCCTGTACGGTAAATGCAAAAAGTTTTATTGATTTATTTCATCCCAAGCCTAAGTCACTTTCTTAGATCGTGAAAAGAAGTATACCTTAACTTATTTTCTATTTCTTTTTTATTAATTATCTTTAGATTTTTGGTAAGTTTTTTTAAGTAAGTTCAATTTTTTTATTGTTTACTTTTTCTCCATTTTTAGTTTAATATTATTATTGTTTAATTGGTAAACATATACACTAAAATACACTACTAGTACCATTCTTTCTTATGTAAGCTGTTCGTGTGAAGCTGCAATGATGCCCTTAGTAGGTGTATGCATAGGCGCCGGGAGGGGGTGCAAGGGGTGGACTTGCTCGCCCCTGTCTTTAGAAAATTTATGAAAAGTTGTAACTTTTGGCAAAAAAATATTGATTTTAGGCATTTTAAGATGTTTTGCACCCCCTGGCTATTGAGAAAGGAGCAAAGGAGAGGATATAGACAAGATATAGACTGTGTTTTGTGGAAGGATCTTTTCATAAACAAAAAAAAGTATTTTAGGGTAAAACCAAATGAACTGCTTACTTCATGCTTTTGTTGGCGCTTTTGTATACCTATATAACGATTTGTTAACTTTGAGAGAAAAATAAATTTAAATCAACTAATAACTCTATATTATCGCAGAGAAAAAAAAGGACACTTTTAAATTACAGCTATAGGATAAGTGCTGCTAATTTTACTAATTCCACAATAGAGTAACTACAGCAAGCTTAAAATCTGATGATTTCAACAATTAACAAATTAATTAAATTATTTTTCTCTGAAAACAAGGTGCGCGCGATACAAGAAACTGTGCCACTACCACAAAAGCAACGTGCGCTTAAGTAGACGCGACTCGCGCCACGTCGGTCGTGTCGCTAGTTAATTTCGCTATAATTTAATTTTATTAAGTTATAAAAGTACGTGCTGTGTTGTGCCGCGTCGCATGTGTTGCACTCGTTTTAATTTGCGCCTTGCCTAAACGCGCGCGACGTGTTTATCATCGTTGCCACGAAGTGGATGCCAAACCCAGTGGCGGCTGCTGATGGCCAATTTGGTGGGCACACCCGCACCATTTTAAATATAATATTTTTTTAATTGTTGATTATACACTCTATAAAATATCTTTAACCCGTTATTTGTTTTTCTATTTGATTAATTAGGTACTTGTAATAAGAGGCATAAATAAAATTTTAAACATTAGTTTTTACCAATGGTGCAGATGTGCCCATCAAATTGGCCATGACCAGCCGCCACTCGCCAAACCTGTGCGGTGGCAAGGCAAATCCTGTTGTGCTCGAGCCAGAGCAGGAACCTCACGAAATGGAGACATGGCTTAATGAAGAAAGAAATAATAGAGAGGATACGAAAGATTTCTTGGCTTCTGGATTTTTCTAGGCACTAAGTTAGGTAAATTAAGAGAGAGTTTAATTAAACCTAAACTTAAAAATATTATTTTTGCGGGAAGTGGGCATATTACACAATTTTTACAATTTTTAGCTCCAAAGTCCTATCTTCTATCTTTATTTTTCAAAAATGTATTTTGTAAAGTAATATATTGGGCTTTCTGGGCAGTCCTAAATTTAAAATATCGTCGGTGCTCCCCGATTTTTTTTTATTTTTTTTTATTTTTATTTTTTATTTTTTTTTTTTTGGAAAATATTACCAGTAGCAATTACAATTAAGAGAATTTTCAAGCAAAAATAATTAGAAGTTAAAACCTTTGTTGATATCAGACAGTAAAATTAAATTTTAGTTTATACATGTATGTTACATAAGGCAAACAAAATATTGCATTAAACAGTATTATATTCATGTGAGTTAATTTAAGATGTCTTTAGTGTATATTTCTTGCATCTAATATATGGTAAGCCTCTTGTATGCTTGAATAATTGCTCACATCCATCTAATATCTTATTAACGATATTAGCCATGTTGTATACATAGTAATTTCCACACAATTTCTTGCACATAAGGGTGTACGTAAACGTTTCCTTTGAAGACTTGATAATGACATTAAGCACTGGTTTCAAACTCAATGAAAACACAAAGTCGTCTGTAAACTTTGTCTTTCCATATAATGGACACATCTCAGTAAATTCACTTATTACATGAGTGGTCATAGGCTTTGATACGTAGTCTTTAAAAACATCCAAATGATGGGTCAGTTAACTTGTTTATTTTTACAAAGCATAAAAAAATTAAAAGCAGAATTTATAGCATTTAATATTAAAAAATAAAAATGGTCATAATATAATGTTTTAAAAGTGGTAATTGTGAAGTCTTTAAATCAAGGCTAAAATTGTGTAACTGCTGTTAACAGTAAAACTAGCATATTGTCGTTGTAAAGGCAAAACTAACTAAAAAACATTTTATGGCTTAAAAATAATAACCAAAATTTGAAATAAAAAAATATATAAAATATTTCATTCAGCAAAGCTTTCTTAAAGTCATAGGTAATGTAAAGTTCTCGCCAGTAAAGAAGATGCCACGGCGTCACCACTTCTTTCTCACTTTTAATTATTCTCCTTTTTGTTGCTCACACACGATGTAAACGACGCGTTTAGACAGCAGTAGTTGATTGCCGTCTTTGTTTCTATGACGCTTGTGGCATCTTTGTAACTGGTTCTTAGTCTACCTAATTGATTACATTTTTATGCAATTTCACTTTAAGTTACTAAGAATGGTCAGCAAATTAAAACAATATAAGTATATATATATTTAATTTAGTGACTTTTATTTTTAAACCGATGATTTAATATACACACAGAGTGTCCACCATATTCGACACGGTCTATAGCTAGATATCCATAAGGTTTTTTAAAAAGTAAAGTTAATTGTACATAAAAAAAGATAACTTAATTGTATGTATATTAGGAAAAAAGGACCAATTTTATTGGTTTTTAAAATATAAATTTTTTCTTTAAAAATGCAGAGGTGCAACATTTTTTTTTAGGGAGAGACTTTATTTATAATACTTGTGCTACGTTAGTACTTATGCCTTTAACTATAAAAACATAGGTTTTTTGTACTCTTTACATTTTTTTAATTGTTAAGATTCACAAAAAATAAAAATTTTAAGTAGGTACCTAAAAATAGTAAGTACTTAATGTGTATTTAACGAAAAGTAAAAATATCTTTATAACTTACATTAAACGTATAAAATATTAAATGCTTTAAAAACAAAAATACCTATAACAGGAACAAACTGCACGATCTTAATAATATCGGGGATTACTTCAAACTTTTGAAGATATTTTTAAAGCAAACTTACTTACACTTTACTTTTCAACCTACTTTCTAATCGGACGATCTAACACGATTACCTGAAAGTTGACTGATTTATAATACTGCTTGACGTGACGTCGGATCCGATATCGGATCGAATGTATGTGACGCGGTTATTGAAACCTGTAATTATTAGTCGACCTTTAGATAATAGTATCGTAGAGTCATTGCCGATAGAAGGATTAGTATGTATGCGGCCAGTCTGAGACAACTTCCGACAATATTAGTTTATGTCTAACTTTAAAGTTAAATTAAATATTGTACAATAGTGTAAAGTAACATTGTCTTTAATTTATATCTGAGAAGTTGTTTCAATTAGTCGCAAAAATTACCAATGAATTTTATAGAGTAATTACCGATCTTATTAGACAAAATAAACTTAAAAATTAGTGGCTTTGGTTAAGCCCTATTTAGAGACACAGACAAAATGGATGTAAACCTTATAATTTTGATGTTAAAAATTGCCTTAAGGTAACTGCAAAACATATGTATAACTTGGCAAAATAATTCTAGGAACCCTCCATTCTACGCTTCTACGTTACAATACACATTTTTCATAAGCAAAAGAAGTAACATTTGAATTTTAAACATTTTTTTATAAAACAATTGCATAAATATACCAGGTGTTTATGAGCTGTGGTGCCAAGCGATGGTATGGTAGAATCCTTTATTACAAACAAGATCATATAAACATGAATCCGAAAATGTTTCATTCTTAAGATACAGGTGTTAAACTTTTCAAAAAGTTTTAAATTTTAGAAAACAGGTATTTTGATTATGTTTGTTAAGACTAGATATAAAACTTATTTTATTAAGTATTTGTTGCTTTTACATAATTGCTAGTGATCCTTAAGTGCCATAAATAATATTTTAAAAATACAACAAAATTGGGTAAAGGACATATTATTATGTATTTAAGATATATAAAAAAGAATTGAGAACAAAGAATTTACGAACTCGTAATTATAAAAACTTTTTATTTTGATGAAAGAATTCTATTATAGCATTTTAGCACTACAATTCACGAACACCCTGTATATTTACCCTTCAAAAAAAGGTTGTCGCAGAAAACACACACAGCACCCATATAACCGTTGTCAAGAAAGTAAGTTAAAGATAAAATACATATTTATACAATCTGTCCACTGATGGACTAAACTATGCCTTTAATTTTTTTTTTAATATTTAGAAGACAAAGCCATTCTTAATAAAAAATTTTGCTTTGTCTCAAATGCTTAAAGCCATTATAATAAGTGCCCCATTATATACAGGGTGGTTTAAAGCATGAAAATAATGTTTAAAAAATGGGAAAAATTTAAAAAAATACATTTTTGCAAATACTTGATTAACAATCATTAAAAGAAATACAAAAGTCTTGAAAAAATGTTTCTTTATAATGATGATTGGTTGTAAAAATAAAGTGCACACTAAAGTTGTTTTTCCTCATAAATAATATATTTTACTTTTGTTATGCAAACATTATAAACTTGAAGTTCAAAAACATGTAAGTAGTAAACCTAAGGTAATCATTTATTTAACAAGAAGTTAAAATTTCTATTACTCTTTTATGCTATTTAAAAGGGTATATCAATAAACGTTTTTTTAATTTGCTAAAATAATATTTTCGTAATTTCAAATCTCCCTGTATATCATAAGGACATTTTTTTAACGCTTTCATTCTAAAAAAAAACATAAGTGGTAACTGAATTGTACAAAATATTTTTAATGTGTGTTATAACGTTAACCTCTTTTTTCTTAGAAACAATAACCAATGGAAAAAATTATTATACACTTTTGTTTACTTTTTTAGGCTGTTTAGTTTGGTAGTCTTAAAATATATTTTTTCGATTTTATTTATTTTTGAAGTAATATTTTTGCATTTTTAAACCATCTTGTATATCTTACGGTGATTTTAATTATAGCTTTTAGCACATTATACGAAGCAACAATTTGCTAATTTTGCTATTGAAAAATAGCTTTTTTCAAATATTACAAATAAAAATATTACAGGTATAGTTATGTCTACTTGTGGAAACACTGTATAAGTGTTTGTAAGTGAAATCACTGATTTGCGGCCCGCCCATAGGTCACGGCGGAAGCTAACCATCCATGCAAACCTTCTTATCCCGTACAGGTATACAATCTAATTTCTTGCAAACTTGGTGGTCGAAGATGATAATTGGTCGGCAAAAATTACGTAAAACTAACGACAATAACCTTTATTAACTTTTGGGTTTACCTTCAGTGCTATAAAATAGTGGTTTGCCAAAGTCTGGTCAGAAATAATGACCGAATGGTTTATTTCGTGCTTTGCGGCATATTTTTATGGTCGTAAATAAATTGACCGGAATTCTAAGAATAAAATATTAGCTAAAAGTTAGAATATTACCATGGTATATTGATTTATACATTATTTAATAACTGTCTGTATTTTAAAAGACCAGAAAGCTAATATTGTTTGAAATAAACTATTGGTAGGTGGTTAATTATAATTTTGAAGATGAATAAAATTCTGATTATTTCACATTAATATTTTATTGTCTAATAAAGAACAAACTAGATAATAAATCTCTTATGAAACGCCTCCGAAGTCTAAAACATGTTTGTTTCCCATAGGCTTTGATCATACTTATTTCAAAAGCGATAAATAAAGACATGTAGGTACGTATAAAAAAATGCATAAAAAGTATGGTCAAAAACTAATATTAATTTTAAATTTTTAAAAAATGGTGCCTTATGTTTTAATATATAATTTATTATGATTTATGTCAATATAGATCCTTTTGCAGATCCAGACAGAAATTATTTTTGTAATACTGCAAAAACTTTCTCTGTTCATCCACATACAATACATATTCATATAGAATCTACATACGGAGTTAGTAAAAGTTACCGCAACTTTTAAATATCTTTAAAACCATTAAAGCTGCATATGTTGCAGGCAAATGGGTATTTTAGGCAAATGGCTTCTGCCTAGGAAAATGACTTCTACCTAGGCAAGTACCTTCTGTCTGGGCAACTGACTTCATGAAAATAATTTTTATTTAAAAGCCATTAACCTAGGTAAATGCATTTGCCGTGGTCCTTACTGGGCAAATGACTGTTGTCAAAGATATATTTGATAACAGATTAGGCGCACAGTGTGTTTTGCAGACTACAGTAAAAAGCAAAAGCACGTGTAATTTGACTGGTTCGAAGCGCTATAGACGGTTATGCAAAACTTTTACATTGGGGCAGTCTTAGTTAGTTTTGGTTAGTTAAATCTTTTTTAAAATTTGCTTTAATAAGAAATTTAAAAAAATAACTAACCATTACTAACCAGGACGCCACCAATGTGACAGTTTTGCATGACTGTCTGGTTATGCAAATATATCTATTTCCATTTGTCTAAAAATTGTTTAGGTAAATAGAATTAAATGCTAAATAACTAGGCAAATAGCATTAAAAAAATACACCATTTGACCAGGCAGAAGGCATTTGCCTAGGCGACACATATACTAAATTTGGTATATAATATA
The DNA here is from genome assembly GCA_014170235.1 of Listronotus bonariensis. Classification (NCBI taxonomy): domain Eukaryota; kingdom Metazoa; phylum Arthropoda; class Insecta; order Coleoptera; family Curculionidae; genus Listronotus; species Listronotus bonariensis. The sequence continues at coordinate 183,102 of JACEGR010000378.1, read as the reverse complement.
TATTTTTAGGCATGTTAAAATTCCCCGTGCAATTAAAAAACCTAGTAAGTCAATTTACTTGATAATATTAGACAAATTAACAATAAATAATTTAAAACAGGTAACTTCTCTTATTGGGGTTTTCAATTGCACGGGAGAATTGAATAGTTGCCATATTATTTCGCAGTTTTCTGCTACAGGTATTTTTTTTTCGTTTTTAAATAGCATGGCCCATTCATTTTTATTGCATTAAATTAGGCAGGTTTAATTTAGTTAGTTCTAAATTGTAAAAATCTCTTGGTTATGACCTAAAACACTTTCAGCAAAAAGTACGTTAGCGGCTAAATATCTTTAACACCGCTAAAGTTGGCTTTACAAAAATTACGGGGTTTTTGGGCATGTCAAATAAGACAGTGATATCAGTGCAACTGCTGCCAGATTTTAATAAAATTGCGCTATTGTCATACTACATCTACTGGTAAAATTTGATTTTTTTAAAATTTGTAATCTTAGGTTGAGACACTTAATTTATTGCAACCTAAGGAGGGCATTTATTTAAAATAACACAAATATAACGTGTTGTGTAAAAATGAAAAATCTTGCAACAAGGCAATATCACTGTTCAATTCTACTTACTCCAAAATATCAAAAAATGCAGATCTTGTAAATGCAGCTTTTTGAGATATTTAAGCGCTTCTATTGTTTCTAGTTCTAAAAATAAATGGCGCATTTCATTAAAAAAAAACGTGTAGCACAAATTTTAGAATCACAAATAAAATAATCTTCAAAATGGCTCTAAAAAATACCACATTAAATATTCTAACTTTATTAGTTTCGGAAATATGGCCATCCAAATAAGATATTCCGGTTAATATCAAATGAGGAACTCCAGATCAAAACACAATTTTAAAAGTATCTTACAATTATTACTTTGTATTTTATTATTTATGTTTAAAAAGTTTTTAAATTTAAATATATTATTTTATAAATCTACCTCTACCTAAATATAATATTAGATCAACTAAAAAACGTTTTAAAAATTATAAATAGAAAACGCGCAGTAAAACTTGTAGTTCTAAAATTGTATTTTATCAAAAACTGCGTTTTGACTGGAACTCCTCAAATGTACCACCATTTTATTTAGATTAAAACTTAATGAACTTCTTACTTTAGAAACGCACTCTATAAAGCATGCTACTAGAAATATCAATGCAAAAAATGCAATAATATAAAGTGCACCCTATATAATTGGAATTTGTGACACAAAATGCGCAATTTAACAGAAAGATTGACTTTTTTCGTCTATTTTTATTTTTCTTTAATGTTTAAATGGTTGATTGAATTTTAATTAAATTTGTGCAAGATTAATGAACACGTTGTATATTAAACCCTGTTGATATTAAACATATTAATTTGCTTTAAGTCGTAACCGCTCTGGTAATTTCTTATTCATTATTTTCCTAAAATCAAGAAACACCAAAGGAAATACCAATTAAAATATTATTATAACACATCATACATTTTTAAGGAGAACATTATTTTTATTTCACCTGAAGTCTTATAACCAGTTTAAAAAGGTCTTTGAATTGTTAATTTAATGCCGAAATTCTTATTACCTGAAATACGGCTTATAAAAGGAAACGTTAATTCCCACACACTGATGGATCCCAAATATTTTTAGTAATTATTGCTAAGGAGATATATCTTTATTTCATTTTCTTGTTACTTCATGTAAATGAAATGAAATTTATGCATCGTAAGGTAAATATATGGAATAGGTCCAAACGTATTTCGAGTTTAATTATCATCCTTACAAGTTTTATTAAAAATAAGTGGGTATATACAGAGTGAGTCCACGACTGAATAGGTTATTATTATTTTTCGATTTTTTTCTGAATGTTGGAATAAAGTGTAGTTTCTGTTGTATATGTATGTAATTGGTGTAAAAATTATAAATGTCTTAATTAATTAATGTTAAGGGAAAAATTGCAGTAGTAGGCTATTTTCCTAACAAGTGTGGAAAATGTACGTTTTTCAATGCGTAGTTAATAAAACGACTCGTGAAAAAAGTTTTAAAAGATGCTTATCCGGTGTTTCATTAAGATTTATTGGGTGGCATATCTCAGGTATCAATTGTCGTAGGCCATGACCGGTAATATAAGGCGCTCACCTTTCCTATGTTTACAATATTTGCTGATGACGTTTGTCGAAGTAAATTAACCATACATGACAATGTATTAACTGTACCGAGGTTAAATAACACAGGCCCACAAAAAACTTTTATTCTGAGTCGTGGATTCCAGTATGATATTCTTATGTATTTTTTCCGCTGAAACTGAATCCACAACCCGTTTAACCCCTACACGTCAGGATTTTGACATAACCTCAAAAAACACTGAAAGCAACCAAATCATAAAATAATCTTTTTTCTCGGAACTTATAATAGATACAAAAAATTGTATATAACCCAAAAATGTAGACAATAAAATTGTCTTTTTAAAAGGATATGTAATAAAATTATAAAGCTTTAATATTTACCACGATATAAACGAAAATGTCATTTTGACTATAATTTTTGCTTCAAAATGATATTTAAAAAATAATACGTAATTTTTGACACTTTTCAATTAGGAATTAATTTGTAATAAAAAAAGTGTGAAAAATTAAGTAAAAAAAATAAAAAAAACTTTTTTTGAAGCGAAAATTTTGGTCAAAATGACATTTTCGTTTATATCTCCGTAAATGTTAAAACTTTGTAATTTTATTACATAACCTTTTGGAAAGAAAATTTTATTTTCTATATTTTTGTTTTACACATTTTTTGTATCTATTATCGGTTCCGAGAAAAAAGAGAATGTTATAAAAACTAAAATCGTAAATATCTCAAAACCCAAAAAGAGATAGGAAAAATTTTATAGGACTAAAAAGATATATTTTTAATAGGTCTATCTTTTATTTAAACTTAAAATTTATTGAAATATTGGCAAAAAATCGATTTTAAGGAATTTTTTAAATTAAAAAACAACTTAAACAACTTAAAATTAAAAATATATATATATCTTTGCAAATTATACGTGTTTTTAGGTTAAAGTGTGTACCTTTATTAATTTTTAATAAAAAAACGTGTCAAAAATGACGTAAGTAAGAATTTTTTTAAATTATCATTTTGGACACAATGACATTTTCGTTTATATCTTGTGGTAAATATTAAAGCTTTGTAATTTTATTACATAACCTTTAAGAAATACATTTTTATTATCTACATTATTATTTATATACAATTTTTGTATTTATTATAGGTTCCGAGAGAAACGAGAATTTTATAATTTTGTTGCTTTCAGTGTTTTTGAGGTTATGTCAAAACCCTGACGTGTAGGGGTTAAACGGTTAGCGGATTCGGTTTCAGCAGGAAAAATACAGAAGAATATCATACTGGAATCCACGGCTCAGTTTTTTTTTGTGCGCCAGTGTAATTATACCTCATTTAATAAACTAGAAAAAATATTATGTTATAGTAGGTATGTACCGAAAACAAAAATTAAATAATTTTTTGATCGGAGAAAAACAGTATATGCAACTCGTAGAAAAAGCATATTTCGGGACTCTTAGTGACTGCAAACTACACTATGGTCCGGAAATATATCGCTTTTTCTACATTTTACTTAAAATTCTATACATGGTGTCCGGAAATTCTGTTCGTATATTTAAAGGGATTCAGCACAAAAAGTTAATATGAACGTAGGTCCGGAAATGTATTCTTTCTAAGATAAGGTTGTTAAAGTTTTTATATATTTTTCTATATCTTAAATATCTTGTAACCGATTTTAATCAAATTTCGTAGTTATGTTTGTAGTATTAAGGGACTTATTTAACCCATACTAGAAAAAATTTCGCCACTGGCTTAATTGCATTTTTTATATTTTATTTAAATAAGTGGAACAAAAATAAACTATTTTGTCTCTAGAGTTGTTTTTCGCATCTTGCTTGGTTTTTAGCAAAAACAATCCACTTATGGCATATCCTTGGACCACCCAAAAAAAAAAATAATAATAAAAACACTTTATTTTGTAGATAAAATTTGTTGGTTCAAATATTATTATTGTTTAATTAGGTATTTGTTGGTGTTGTTACATAATTGTAAATAAATATTATAACACTGCCGAATTTGATCAATATTAGTTGAATATATTTATCGTATTAATAAAAATCTAATTTTATTCAAAAAGTTTAGCACCCTGTATCCTGAAAGCAATCCATTTCTGGGACTTTGTTTGTATAAACGTTATTATATTTATTTTTGTGTAGAATCACTCCTGAAAATATACGAAAGAAGTTTCCGGATACACTGTATTTGCAAATGTGCGAAAATACTTATTTTCTTGGTTAGCCCTACTCCCCCTCCCTAGAATTTCCGTATTTTTTTTGTGTATTTATTCTAATTTTTTTGTCAAATTAAAATTTCACAAAAATATATGTTTTTTCGTAATAAAATTTATCTTGCATAAAAAAGTGTAGAATTAAAAATTGCAAGTGGCTTTAGCTTAAAAAAATAATTTGCAAAATTTGGTATTGATTAATGAAATTTGATCAAATTAATAAAATACAAATAGGGGATCCGCTTTTAAAGCTAAGCTTTTTCTGGAAAGGGGCAAACAAAAACTTAACTTTTTTCCGCAAATTTTAAAACAGATTTTTTTTTACCAAAGTGTACGACTTTGAGTCAATTGTATCTGGTGTACAGGCTGTTTCTTACAGATGGTCCCCCTGTAACTTTTAAATCTTTTGAGACAGAAAAATGAAATTTGATATATTAATATTTGGCACAAATATACATTGGTTAATCTATTTAGTTCAAATTTTAAATGGCACCACCGGTAAGTTTTTTAATATTTCGCAAGTCACCCATATGTCTTTTTTGACACTTACGAGTACTTGACTTATAATTAACCATTTTAACTTAATCATAGCACTGTATAGATTTTTTTAATGACATATGGGGTATCATTGTATTTAGAATGTTGTATTCTTTCAAAATGGCAGTTAATTTTGGTTAAACCAAAGTGATAGAAAAAACTGAATAAATCAATCAATGCATAATTTAGTACAATATCAATATACCAAATTTTATTTATTCATTTCCAAAGATACAAAAGTTATAAAAGGGTACCACATGTGAAAGACACCTGGTATATTTGATGTGGGTCTCATATCCTAGTTGCGCAAATAATGATAAGCCATAATAAGACATAAAACACTTTCATATGGATTGGTCAGCGAAAGATTTGCAACTACATTAAACAAATTCTGTTTTCAAAAATTTAAATTTATCGGGTAGATATCTTTTTATCAAGGTCATCATCCTTGGTATTCTTCATTTAATGTCTTGCTGATTTGGGTCTTTGAAGAAGTTTAACCGCATCACAAGTGAAATACTTCGAGGGTTCTTAGAACTGGTGCACTTAAAAATCGTTAAATAAAGGACTAAATAATGAATTCAATGGTGCAGTTAAAAGAAGAAAAGGGAACAAAAAGATTGCATTGCTCTTTAATGAACGTTAACTCCTACGGTTTAGATGAGATCAGGTAGAATACGAAGGGTAAATTGCCACTGACACAACAGAATACATACAAGTCAGAGGCGTAGCAGGGGTACAACAAAATAGTACTATACTGATTTATTATCGTAGGAAGTCATGATTGTACGGCATATATTATGAGGGGGCTAAATTCAAAGTGAACAATTTCCAAAATTAAAATGTTATGTTATATCGAATAAAAAATGAAAAAACAACCCATATATTAAATGTAATTCAATCTTCTTTCTTAAATTTGAACAATCTGTTATGGATGTAGTCATGGCCTAAAAAGTGATTTATTTAAATTCAGCCGTGTGTGTTGTATTATAAGGTATATTAAGTATAAATGGAGATTGTATACTTTAAAACTAAAACCCTCATATAATAAATAAACATTTTCTACACCCTTTATAAAAAAATACTGATTTTTTACCGTTATCATAAAGATAAAGTACCCCATTTTAGTATACTACATAAAGTATTAAAAAGTAACTTTCTCGCCAGAAAGATTAATTAGTATCTTATATTTAAAATCATTTATTCTTAATAATATACCATTAGTTTAAAGTAGCTTGCTTGTATAGACAATTTAATATTAAACATTAAAGAAAATAAACTTATAATTTTGCCAAGCTCTCATATTAACGAAAATAATAGCAGAAACTGCAAACTTGGCAGTTGTTATCAGAGTCGCGACCTTCAAAATAAGGTATCTTTTAACCCCCTTTCTATTTAAGATTTTGGGAGTGCAGTTTAATTTGAATGATAATGTGAATTCGTTTTCAAATGGCCACCCTGTATAGACACTATATTTTTTGAAATAGACATTAGATATAAATTAAAACCATTAACTAACATCATTTCAAAGGATATAATTAAATAATAATAATAATAAATAACTTTTACGATTATCCTATGTTTTCTCACTCAAAACACATAAAATTATATCAAACCAGTAAACACGATATTCAGTTACAAATAAGTGTAGTCTAGGAAAAAGTCAGATTGTGCTCTACGTTACTTTACCTTTTAAAAACTTGGTACTTTTGATTATTTTATTTACTTTTTACATATTAACAATAACTAAAAAATACCCTAAATAATATTCATATGACATTTTTTTTAAATGCCCCTGGAATTTCCTTGGCCGTCACGTTTTCCGGATTTGATGGCCCCAAACGTTTTCATGAAAGATCTTTGCAAGACAAGTCGGAAAATGAATCTTCTTAAGCATTCTAAAATAGATAAAGGGTATTAACAGATTTTTCTTTGTTATTTTTAGAACAATTTTATTTATTTTTCTCTGTCCCTGATGACTATGCATATCATTATCTTATTTCTTTCAAATTCTTTGAAATCGAAACCTTTTTAAATACGCACATAAATTTAATGTATTTTTTCCACACCCAGTCCTCATAAATACAATCTGATTTTCGTTTGCATCCATTGTTGCCAAATTTATATAAATACACTTTATTTTAGATATATGTGAACTATTTTGTTTATTTTTTTTAATAAATATTCCAGACATTTAAAACAAGCGGTAAAAAGCATTTTTGTAAACAAATTTTATTTATTATATGATAACTAAAAATTTATAAGCAGTAAATAGAAAAAATAAATAATTAAATAGGCTCCTCGTTTCAAAAATGAAGTAGATTTGAAATGCTTAAAAATATTTTTAATATAGGTAAAAATGATCTTTAGCATTACTTAATCGTGATGTAAAAAAAACATTACAAATTATTTCCGTTACCTTTGTAATATTTTATCGTTATACCTATAAAGAATATAATTAGAAAATATTACATGTTAAGTTGGAATACACATTATAAAATATTATGATAAAGATAACTTTAATTTTTAATTGTTTTTTATTAAACAAACACATCATGGCAGCATAACTTTTAACATACAGAGTTTTTTAAATATTTAATTTTAATGTGCCACTATTTCTGTTTACTTTAAAAATGTTAAACAGGATGCTTGTTCTTTTTTATTTTTTATATCCAACTTATTATTTTCAAGTTGTAATACAATTTTCATCGTTTATGTATGTATCTCCTACGATGGGGGGTTGAAAGCTAAAAACTTGAAAATTGTGTCTAAAAATATTTGAAAGAGCAAAAAAAATGTTTCCTTTTTCAAAATACTAGAAAAAGTCCGTTTCGAAAACACATCTTTTTTACTCATTTTTCTACTATAACATGTTCTCTTTCTTCCTTTTCCTTTACCAAGGGGGTGGATTCATATTCACATGACCATACGCATTAAAAACTTATTTACGACCAGTGGCGCAACTAGCCACTGGTTTTCGGAGGTGGAAAAGCCCGAGCATATAAACTACATTTTCCGAAAAACACCAATACATTTTCAATGCTCAATAATAGAAAATAAAAGCCTTTAAAAAGTTACTTATTAAGATTTCGCTTGAAACGTGTCAACAGCGCAAACCCAGCTCTAAGTAAGTCAAAGCTCAAACCATTGGGAACAAAAGGCATTTCGTCGGACCCATATCACGAAATATGCCACTTTAAAATTGCGTTAAAAGTCATCCAGGGTATGCCAGGTAATCGGCGACTTAGTACCATCGCTTATAGACCCGCTGTTCGTAATTACACTAATGCCGTTTCTTAGAATTCTTAGAATTTGATGATGGTCAACATTTCGGCCACAGGTTTTGATTTCCCTTTCGTTATTCTTTTACGATAGAGTCTCTATTATAATACAAATTTAATAAAAAATTAAATGAGACAAATTACTTTCTTTTCTATCACTGTATTACAGTGATAGAAAACAAAGTAATTTGTCTCATTTTAATTTAAAATGTCTTACCACAAAGTAACGGACAACTCAATCCAGTATTTAATAAGAAAATGTTAATTACATATGTATTTAGTGATTTTTTGTAGATTGATATCCACGTGTAAAATTAAAACTGCAAAGGAGTATATGATGACGTACAAAGTGGCGTCTTTTCGTTGACCTTGCAGGGGATAGCGAAAACTAAAAGGAATAGAACAAATCTGATTGCAAAATCACCATTTTAATTTTTAAAACAAATCCCGTGGTGAAAGTAAATCATAGCTAACTTGATTAGTTTTGAAGATACAGAGGGTTTTTTAAAATTTTGTCAGTTTGGACAGGCACTTGTTACTCGCTTGACATTAGAGATGTAAGATAAAAAATGTAAATAGAAAAGTTTTAGGGATTTTTACGTAGAATTTAGTGACACAAATGTATATTTTATCATTAGTTAAATAAAGGTCTAATTAAAAGCTATAAGAAATACCACATTTAATGTATCTATTTTTAGTAGTTTTGGAAATATTGCCATCATCAGGATTTTCTTTTAATGAAACACCCTATATTTCTATTACCGTTGAAAAAATATTTCAATGAGGTATGACAAAATACCACATTTGATATATTTATCTCTTACAGTTTTGGAAATTTGACCGTGAAAATATAGAAAAAAGCTCATATTTCCGAAACTGAGCAAATCATTTTAAATGTGGTAAATTCTTAAAGGTAGTTATAATGTATTTTTTTTAATGATGGAATATACAAGGTGTTCTATTTTAACAATTTCATTTTGTTATCGAAGTCCTGACGATGGCTATATTTCCGAAACTATGACAAATTAAATATATCAAATGTGGTATTTTTTAAAGCCTTTAGGGCGACCATTCTTTTAACGATTAAATATACAGGGTGTTATATTTAAATAACCCAACTTTGTGTTATAACTTTAAAATACAAGTAAAAATCAAGCGAGTTACAAGTGCCTGGAAACAATTGACAAAATTGGATAAATATTTGTATCTCTAAAACCAATCAAGTTTACAACTGAACTTGTTTTAAAATTTAAAATAAAGATTGTGCAATCAGGTTTGCTCTATTTCCTTTGGTTTTCGTTTTACCCTGTAAGGTCAACGAAAAGGCGCCACTCTGTACATACGCTATGATGACGTTAAATATTTTTTTATTTATTATTTAAACAGGGTGTTACAAATGTTAGGTTTGAGATAAGGAATATTTCGAATTTATTTAAACAATTATACAGTGTGGTCCATTAAGTGTGCAACAAATGAGAAACTTTATTTTCAATTTGTCAAAACATTGTAATTTTGATAAAAATTGGTGCATGATCCCAAACTGCGTTTAAAGTAGTTAAATTGATTAAAAGTAAAGGGTGCAATGAAGGTTAAAAAAGACACACAATCTGCTTCAGAGTAAAATACCCTTATTTCTAAAAATACAAAAAAATGTTTTAATCTTTTTGCAAAGATATTTAGTACGACCCTATAAATTTACAAATATGCTTTGAAATAAGGCAACCACAATATTTATAATTATGTGCATATAAAAATATGAATTTACAAAAATTTGTATTTTAAATTTTTAGGAAGTGTAGATTTGGGTCATTATAAATTAAAAATATACAAACAAACATTTGAATGGGAGACCATGACTTGGTATTAGGCATAACTTTTAACTTCTAAACAACTTTTCTTTTCAACATTATGTTGTATTTTTTAAAACAAGAGCACTTTACTCTTTGTAATTTTTAATCTTTTTGACCAATGCTGTATACGGTTCAATTTTAATAAAACTAACTACTGCTAATATGGTTGGAGAATATACAGTAACTTAAAAAAAAATTGACAAATTGCATATAAAAAGTTTTTCATTTGTTGCAAACTTATTGGACCACACTGTATATTATATTGGGCCATATGAATGAAAAGAATCAAAGCTTATACTTATAAAGTTTGAAGTCAATGCTTTTGCAAAAGCATCTACTTCAAATTTTATAAATATAAGCATTTGCTATTATTTAAACAACTGTGTATTTGCTTACTTCTTTATACTAGCAAAATAGGCTTATAAAAAATGTCTGGGACATTTTAACGTTTTCCCTTTTCCTACCACTTATTTTTGTTTTTAATTAAAAATAAAATGCGCATTATTTTATTATACAGGTTGTTATTATTGATTATTAAAAAAAAATAAGGACTGCTGCTGTATACTGTTATCACTCTTCGCAATTTAATAAACTTTAAATTATATTAACTTTTAAATTTTTTTTTATTATTGTGCCATAAATTATTATAAGACTGCGTGATATTTTTTTTTAATTTTAAAGGTATTTTTTTATAAAAACTTTTAAAATTTAAAAAAATATATATTCTAAAACTATCACGCATTAATTTACCAATAATTAAATCGAAAATCGCTTTAAAAACTTAGTATTAATAAGCATACCCAATGTAAATAAGAAACAAATATTGTATGTTATTATATTACAGGTAAAAAATATTAGTTGTTTAGTAAAGCTTTAAATTTTTATGTTTTAGTGTAACTGCTTTAATTGACAATGTGAATTTAAGCGATTTTTGGTAAATTGGCGTTTTTATGATTTTTAAAAGCTATTTAAATTAATGAGTTTACTTTGAGAACATTCTGTGTAAATTACTTTTTATAAAAAAATAGGTTCGTAATTTAAACAATAAATTAACGTTAGTTGTTAACGAGCTTTTGTAACCGAGCTTTAGAAAAATATTTTTACAAATTACAATACAAAATAATACAATAAGTTAATTGCTCAAAAACTAATAAAATAGCGGTATTACTATTTAAAATGTGTCTTTTATTTTAAATTTTTTTCTCATTAATTACATTAAAAACTGAAATTACGAAATCTAAGTAACATATTTCATTGTATTTAATAGAATGAAATATGTCACTATCTGTGTAAGTAAAATATGCATTTTTTAATTTTCACAACCTACTTAGCAAAAAGTATATTCAAAACAGAAATAATGGCAGCACTTAATTTTCTTTAAAAATCATCGCTGGCTGCCATTTTGAAAAAAAAACACGCTGTATGATATATCACTGAAAAAGGAATTTTATACAGAATACAAATATAAAAAGAAATGTGGCTACTTGTATTTAAAATAAGGAAGTTTAGGGTACTTTCGGTTAAACCGAAACTGATTTTGAGGTTATGTTAATGAAAAAAAATGTAAATTTATGCTATAATAATACTGTAAAATGTTTATAAGTCTTTCTTAAAAACTACAACATCCTGTGTCATCCGGTATAGCGGGCAGAACATAGGATTAAAACATATTATGGTGCAAATTATTTTTCCGTGTACACTGTGCTAAACTGAGGTATGTTTTAAGCCATGTCTTAATGTAGCCCAAAGAGAAATAATAATATTTTTTATTATAAAAAAAAAAATTACCTTTTATAATAATAAGTTTTATATTTTACACCTATCTCCGTTTTCCTTTTTGAGTCACTTGCACACCTAAGTATCAAACCTGCTTAATTAAATCAGTGGGTACATAGCATTTTTTACAAGTGTTAATACGTTTTCTCACGTATAGTTTAAATTTAAAAGCAATACCATAATTTATTATTTTGTTTGATTAACTTGACAAAATTTTTACAGTAGCAAAAATTATTATAATCTATTACTTCAAATGCAACTTCGAAATTGAAAGAGTAAAAATGATAATTGATTTAAGTGCTAACATAAGCATTTTTGTTTTTTGTTCAACAATATGATCTATGTAGCAGCCCCTATATTCCACTTTAAAAGCTCAGTGCCAATTTTACCCACGCGATTGCAGACGAAGTGAAAGGTTGAGGCTACCCGTATGTCCAACATAACATTCTTTACTTATTTATTTGATTTCTGGGAATTTCTTATTTTGGCACTTGGACCAATTAGCACTTTCACCCTACAATTGTCCTCCTTATAAAATATTATAGTATGACGACATTGAAAGTTGAAAAAATTTTAAACGAAACAAATTATAAAACAGTAGTGCCAAGAAATAATTATATCAGTTAACGAAATATTTCTTTAATATTTAATTACAATATCATATTAGCTACTAAAAATAACTTCTGTTTGCAGTTGTAACCTATTTTTATTAGGATTTAATTTCCTGTTAAAAAATCAAATTACATCAAAAATAATACTTTCAAGCATTCTTATTAGTAAAAATATAACCAGTTAATAAGTGACGCACACTACTTGTGCACTTGAAACTTTTAAAAATAAATAAATTATTTGCCTTTTAAATAATCGTCTAATGCCTTTTATGTACTCCACTGAATTAAGTACGGATAAAAAATAAAACTTCTTTTGGCTTACTGCCATTTTGACTTTACACTGACCTTGGATACTGGGCGCATTAAATTTGCAACAGCCAAAAAACCAAATGTGAGCAAAAAGGCAGAACCGACATTGCTGGGCGTCTGGACCATATATAGGTCGGTTGGTTATATAAGAAAGCTTTGTTGAAATGTATTTGGGGCTGTTGCCAAGTATACTCAAATTTAACATAAAATAAAGATGAAATAAATATAAACTTGGGACAAATATTACATTCACTATTATTACAAATTTTTAAGACGCTATAAAATAAAAAAACTGCGTTAAGATCTTTTACTTATTTGATGTTAAACAGAGCGTCAATTCATACCTTATGAAATACATGAAAAAAAAACATGTAAACTTTGTTTCTTTGAGAGACCCTTTGTTAGCTTGTTTTTAATTAAATTGAATTAGCCATCTAGAAATGGTGACAGCATCCCCCAAATCCTTAAAAGGAAGAGGGGTTGAGTGATACCTTATTTTAAAGGTGATTTAATTGTTTTTTAATACTATAGATTTGATATTTTTATTACTTTTTGAATAATTTTACATATTGTGCATTATTTTCCACTCTGTAATACACATTTTTTTTAATGTTTTCAAAAACTTCAAAATTTTATAATTTAAAAATATTTGATTCACAACTTTTTGACTGTTCTCAAAATATTTTTGATATCTTTACTTACTTACATTATTACGTTCCTAAATAGCCGCCATACTTACATTACTACGTTCCTAAACCATTTACATATCGTTTGCTTACAGTCTTCGAACTGTCATATACAGATTTAAACTTTTAGGACCTAATATTACATGTTTTCTTTTAACACAGCCTTTCACACATACCGGACGTGCTTTATAGTGTTGATCGTATGATTTTAATTTAAAACCAGAATGTTTTTAACTAAAATATAAGCAGCATTTTTTACTCATATTATTACAAGAGCTAGTTAAAGAAAAAATACTAATTGTTACAATGTGATACATTATTTTACAAGCCATTAAAAAGTTTAGAAAGCCTCTATATAAATCAATAAATTAACTTTAAACCGGGGTAAAATTGATCGATACTTTTAATTCTTAAAAATTTACCTATTTAAAATGACCTATTTCTACATTAATAAACATATTTTGTTTTGAAAAATCCTAGAGTTAGAGACTACTAAGCATCCGAGTAATGTAAAATTTAATTCATAAACACATTGGCGTCGCCAGCTTTTTTTAAGTTGGGCGATATCCGGCAGAAAAGTTTGGAGGGTTGGGAGCAAAATGTGTAAGTGCAATATTGAAATTAAATGAATACAGGGCATTTCATCATTCAGTAAAAATATTTTAGGAGCTGATTTTTAAGGTCCTATAATCTAAGAACACTCCTCCAAGCCACATTCATCGTAGGTTGCGTAAAAAATAATTTATTTAAAACTGTGGATACATTTTTGCATTACATCCCACAAAAATGTAGTTTTGTGATGCAGCGTCACTATTTGGATAATGTCACAAAATCAATAATCGGTCTTTAAAAAGTTTTGCCTTTTTACATATAGAAATCCCACGTGAGATTGGAGTATGGGGATAGGGGGTTAAAGCAAATCTCACAGGGAGAAACGGGGTCAAGAAACACCTCACGGAATTTATGGACGTTTCCTAAATAATGTAAATTTTTAAAATTGAGACCATAGATCATTTATTCAAGAACTCCGTGAGTCGTATTACTGGAATAATTATATGAACGGTACTCGCCAAACGGCGCCCACCCCTGGCGCCGCCACTGCATTAACATTTAATTTTTAACCACAAGGGCATTATTTAATTATTACCTAATAAACTGTGTGCGCCGACTACCTACTCTTTGTCTTGACGCCTATCTGCTACGACCGTTTCTTTGCAATTAAATACATAGTTTTAGCCGTTATTACCATTTTTGAAGTGTAAAGGTGCGTATCCACCAAAGCAACAATGAGAAACTTTTTTATGTTGCATGTTTCCAAAAAGTCACATACTGTTCCAATAGGTTAGTCATTTATGTAGGAGCAAAATAAAACTGTTTCTGTATGCTTTGTGTTTCCATTTTAAATCGGTAAGATCAAAGAAAGGGACGAAACAAGTTGGAATAAATTAAGTTGTTGCTGCGGTGGAAACATTCAGTCTCGCGAACTAAAGACATCCACGACAATGTGAAAGGTACACAACGATAAGCAAAACTAAAACTGTTTCTAATTTCACCAACTTTAGGGTAGACACAAAGTTAAAACCTGTTGACAATTCTTTGGCAATTTTGGAACACAAAGCAACATTATTTAGTAACAAAAAAGTTCCTCATTGTTGCTTTGGTAAATACATACCTTAACATGTAGAATCGTGATTTTATACTTGACACAAAAAATATATGCTTTTTTGTAAGATAGTTCCCGACGACGAAATTGAAGTCTATGATAGATAAGTAATATAAAAAGAATCGTATTGGTTAAATGCGTTACGACAGAAAGTATATTAGTTTCACTTAACCCTTAAACGCAACACGTGGTCGCCCGTGAACCCACCAAATAATATTTTAGGCACATTTTTTGCAAAAGTTGTCTTATAATATTGCTGCTACGCCTACCTTTTAGCTTGGCTATGACTATTACCATAGCAAATAACGCCACAGAAGTTTATTGCCTGAATTAAAGGTGTTTGGGGTCGCCGCCGACCCGTGTTGTTGTTTGCGTAACAAAAAAGACATGCCTATCAAAAAATAATATTGAAGTTAAAAGGAACTTTAGAGATTAAAAGACGACATGAAGAAAATAATAAGGAAGCAGTGGTTACAGATGGCACTCTAAATTTTTTTAATATACAGGGACAGGGAAAAAATTGATTTCGCATCTTCCTTAGCCTAAAGGGACAAAAACTGAGTAAAAAGCTTGGAAATTTTATTTTGGCGACAACATGCTGCACAAAATTGTTACTCATACAAACAAAAAACTACGTAAAAATAAGATATAATTTTTAAAAGCACAAAGTAATACAAGACAGACCGATAAAACAAAATGGGAAGAGTTAATGCTTTACTGCACACAAATAATGCTTTGAAGTATAATTATGAGAATCTAACGAAGGCGTGCAAAAATAAAGTTTTTTTTCTATACAAAATTATTGGTTCAATTACAAAACACCCCACTTAGGGAGATTAGATAGGTTTTTGATGTTTAAAATGAAAACGTGGTTTGTCCAAATATATAAAAAAAAGATTACCAATAATTCTCCATGGGGTCGTATATGCGACCCATGTTGTCGTGTATCAAAAACTTTATGTTGTCGTTTAAGAGTTAATATTTTAAATATTAGATTAACACAGTAAGCACTTACGGTAAAACCACTGATTTCGATGGATTGCCAATGTTATTACCTGCGCGAAACAAAAGTTACATTTCATGGGCAACACAGACTATCCGCATTATCGGAAAGACGGCTTCCTGCTTTTCTGTTCGGAGTACGGTAGCTAGCTTATGAGCGTCACGGTCAGACCGCGCACGGAGGACACGGGGTACCGGTGTTTGTATTTTGCCACGGCTTTTAAGTGCGCATGTTTGTTCACCCGTCCATTTGTTTACTGCGCGAGGTCATAAAAATCCAAAAAATGTACTGCGGATCTAAGTGTAGGTTATCTATGGGTAAAACTTAATTCGCATCTTTTAATTTTCTTAGTTTTACTTTCTTCGGTGTAAAGCAAGCATTTTAATCGCGTAAAAATTGAAAAAAAAATTAGGTTATATGTCATTTTAAATGTTTATGTTTATCCAATAAAGGATTTTTTTCGAAAAAGATTTAAGACATCTAGGTCAGTTAAAGTGAAATTAAATATTTTAATATACCTAATAAATACATATATATATGCAATTTAGAAATGATGACAAATTTAATCACAGTTGATATTATGGTCACAATTTAAGTCACCCAAATATTACATATAATTGATAATAAGATAATTTTTTTAATTCTAATTTATTAAAATCGTTTTGGGTTAAATTCTTTAAAAAAATTATATAATAATAATGTAAATATTGGTTTTTCTGCTATTCTCAAAGATTTTTAAATCTTTGTAACAGCCCACAAAGACTTACTAGGTACCGTGAGTGACGAATTAATAGATGAGGTTACTCCTCCCCTGTTTCGTCTACGTTGTCAAGGTACTAAAACATGTAGTTTTTTTTTCATTTTACCGCACCATTTAGAATACGTGGTAGTGCTACCACGGACGTTAGTTTTAATAACTACTTCCTTAAAATGTCTTCCCGGCCGGGTATCGAACCTGGATATTCTGGGTTAGAGATCAAAGATTTTGTTCATTATGCTACCAGGAAGACATTTTAAAGTTAAACCCCAGCATGGTAGGATAATAATTTTGAACCGTCCCCGAAAAATATAAAAGTCCAACTAGGAGTTATGGGGCATAATTTTTATAATATTAATTTTTATAATATTATGTGTTAGTTCATTATTTTGTGCTAATATTTTTAGGACGATTTTCCATATTTTCATATTGTAATATACACACGACAAAATTGGCAACATTGCATATTGTCTTTGTTTTACAGCCACATGTCTGGCTAACAGCGAAATATCAGCATCTGCCGTAAAGCAGCACGTGCTAGGGAATATAGGTGAGCCACTTCTAACTTTGTTCTTTTTTGAAAAATGCCCTGGAGGAATCATTTAATTGCACTCTAGAGCTTTTTTAATTCGATTTTGGAAAGAGCTGGAAGAATTAATGCAACAGAACTGGACTGGACAAAAATGCGATATCTAAAAATATGCCGATAAATTCAGTTGTTAAATAATTCTGTACTTGGGCACATGGCACAATGGCTGAGCTGATGATCAAAAACGCCCCCTCCATTTGAAAAAAGCTAGTGCCCAATTAGCCCCAGCAATTGAACTCTACTTTTGACTTTAAATTCATGCTCGGCAGAAAAAAACGTAACAAAATCCTTGTCCGATGCCCAGTACAGACCACTTTTCTTAATTTTCGGACCTGTGTTATTTCTAACATTTTTTTTAATTTCAGTAAATTACGATGCACTAAAATGAGGAAGATTTAAAGATAAATTGAATTAAATAGTTTATTAAAACAACTGATTTTTAAATTTGAACTAGAAAAAAGTTAAGTAAAAGAATCCCGGTAGCGCAGTGAACAGTTTTTGTTCTTCAACCCAAAAGGCCCGAGTTGGAGCCCCAGCGGTGGAAGGCATTTTTAGGTAGTATGTTTTTAAAAATATGTTTTGTGGCTGCAGTATCGCGTTGTCTGGTGAAATGCAAAAACTGGCTGTTTTAGTGGTTGGATGACGTTTACAGACTAGGGAAAAAGATGGGTTAAACATCTAATAACCCGACACCCACGGTACTATAATACTTAGATATAAGCCTTCGTGGGCTGTCACAAAGACTAAAAAAACCTTTGAGGACAGTAGGAAAACCATTACTCACAATATTATTGTATATTTTTTTAAAATTACATTATACCAATTCATGTACTTTCACAAAATTAAAAAATATTTTGTTAAAGTAATTTATCCAAAAATTCTTCTTATTGTTTCCTAGACAGTTACACGATGTCATCTAAGTATTTTTAGCTCACCCAGGTTAATATTATTTAATAGAGAATTATTGCAAGTTGCCTTATTAAGCCCGGGAATTATAAATACCGGCCTTATTTAAATAGTGCTTGTACCCATAATTTAGAGTTATTGCAAATCATGTTGACAGTTCCATTAACCTAAAAAAAGGGAAAAAAATTTAGTAGTTTTTCTTTATTGTTTTGTGTTGTAGAGTATTTTTATAACACAATTATAGAAATACATTTGAAAAAGCAAGGTTTTAAGTATTTTTACTTCTAAAAACTAATCGATTTTGTGATAGGTAGCCGTTCGGTCCGACGAACAGTTCCGAAGTTATAATAGGGCCAAAATAAGGCACGACCTAAAACCGACATAAATAAAGCCGGGCACTATACTTATTAAGGGAGTCTCTATTCTACCATGCATCTGCGCAAGCTTAGATGTCAAAATAAGGCCGGTATTATTAATGCCTGGCCTTATTTCACTGTGCAATAATTCTCTAATATCTTGTTCAACAACATTAACTTTATAGCCGCAGCACCAAATTTTATGGGGATGCTACGGTCCTGTAAATTTGAACTATTTCAAAGCCATATGTTAATATTACTAATTTATTATAACTACAGCTTTGTAGCTTTACCCTTTCAATTTTCTAGGAAATTTTTATATGTCGGTAATTTTAATTCAACATGAAACACTTATTAAAATTGTTTTTGTCTGCTGCAACTAACTCCTTTTGTCTTTATTTCACCTGCCTTCTTTATAAAATTCAAATTAATTGTGGGTTTCAACTTAAAAGCGGTACCGAAACTATACCAAAATGTGTTGGTTGCTTCTTAAACAATAGACTATTAAATTACCTAAACAGGTTATATTTATGTATTATAATATTTTTTATTAGTTATTGGCGTTTTGGAAATAGGGAAGATCTTAAGTCCACCTATTATCAAAATTATGTAAATTTAAATTCGATATTTTCTTTTTATTATAAAAACTTAAATACTTTTTGAAATTAAAATAACTTTTTAGGCACATTGCTACAAAGCAACAAATATTTCTAGCAAAAAAAAATGGAACTAAAGTTATTAAATATTTGACAATGGCAAGTGATGGTTTAATAGAATGTGTAGATATAGATAAAATAAAAATGTTTTACATAAATATATATTTCAAAAATGTTTAAAATGATGTGTGAAATAGGCTTTAAATAATAAACAGTTAAATTTTTGTCAATTTTTATTTGCCTGCAGTGATAAAGAATAAAAAAACATGGTATGTTTTAGATTAGAATCTCATTGGAGTGCTCCTTTTTCAAATATAATAAAATTAATATCTTTCTGTTATTTCTATACCGGGCGTTTCTCACAGATATGTAGTTTTCCCTTAAAAGTTTTTTATCTTTTAAGATAGGAAAATGAATGAAATGAATTTTGGCATATTAATATTTGACATAATTATTCATCTTTTTATCTATTAAGTTGTTTTTTATCACTTCTGGTTTAAACGAAAGTATTATTTTCAAATTTTAAATGGCGTCAACGGTAAATTTTAGTACATTTTAAATGAATACGACATTCTGAATATAATTACATTACGCTATGATTATGCCCAAACAGTTAGGTTTAATTCGAGTAGCCTGAAAAAAAAATAGTGTAATTTAATAGTTTGATCGTCTTTTGTTTTTTACGGCTCCTCCAGACGATGTAAAAGTAAAAAAATCCTGTTTATGATCTTTTATTTTAATGGAACGAGGATAGCTTGTTATAATTTCCTATAAGAGCTTTTTATTTATAAAAGTTTGGTACCACAAACGTAATATTTTTGAAAGGGTTTTATTTTTAATGGTGGGTCTAAGTTACAAGATAATACATAAGAACGCAATATTAAAAATGGTTTTATAATGGTTTTATATTTTTTTAATTCTACCGTTAATTTTAAAAAGAAAAATATAATAAAAATAATCTATATATATAGCTCACGAGATCACTTTTCGGGTGCCATTTTTTTATTTCTTTATCGATACTGATCAAACATGGTAGGGTTGCTAGACTAACGAAAAGTTATTTTTAGGTGTACAGTGAAATTCACCCTCGCGGACACCCCCTTGGGCGGACACCCCTCTTGAGCGGACACTTTTGGCCGGTCCCGAATTGCTCTCATATAAATTACATTGTTTAAACTCTCTCTTGAGCGGACATTCTCTTGGACGGACGCGGACACCTTCAGATGTTCCCTTGAACGGACAAAATGCATTGAAAACATACGCGCATTACCGTATTTTTTGGTATAATAATCTCCTACGTGCCCTACTTGCACCGTCTCAACGTTCCAAGCAACGCCGCACGTCGTTGCTGGATTTTATTAAAGGGACTTCCCCGAGCAACCGGGGATTTACCGATATTAATACTTCGGTTTATAGGCTCGGGAATTACCGTCATTCGTAGCGTAGCATTTATGCGGGAAATAGAGTAAGCAGATCATATTTGTTAAAAAAATGGTTCCAAACAGAAAAATTCTTACGCTTAAGCAAAAAATTGAGGTTGTGGAAGTTTATAATAAGGAAAAGTTAAGTGTGAGAAACTTATCCAAACGTTTTAATATCGGAAAAACGCAAGCGGCCGATATTATTAAAAATAAAGAAAGCCTTCTTAACAAATGGACGTCAAACAGCAATTTGGATGAAAGAAGAAGCTTTCTGACTGGCGAAGGGTCCAGAATTGATAAAATGTGTTATGACTGGTTTGTAACAGCTCGACACAAGGGTGTTCCATTAACAGGTAGGTACACTTTAATATTTTTATAGCTTAACCAACCATACCTCGTTTAAAATTCCTGGGATTGGTTAGTTTAGATTTTTCTCAATTTCATGCGATCTTATGTTGGTTTCATTATCTAAGGTTTCATTTTGAGGGTGTTAGGTGTGGTTGCAATTATCAACCCAGAGAGGGGGCGTATAGGGGGATAGGTAAAAACTTTTTCTGTGGCTTAGTTTACCATTTTTTTAGGGCCGCTAATACGATGCAAAGCCAAGGAAATAGCCGACACTTTGGGACATTCTACATTCCGTGCTTCTTCTGGATGGCTAAATAAATTTAGAATTCGCCACAACATTAGTTTTAAAGCAATTTCAGGAGAAGGAGCTTCTGTTAATGCTGAAGATGTTGAAGCCTTCTGGGAGAAATGTCCGTCTTTACTAAATGGATATTCACCGAGAGACGTCTATAATGCTGATGAGACAGGCCTCTATTTTAGAGCCTTACCCAATAAAACGCTCACATTAAAAAAAGAAAAGTGCATTGGTGGAAAGTTGCCCAAAGAAAGGTTAACAATTTTGCATTGTGCAAATATGGCGGGAGATAAGGAAAAACTCTTAGTTATCGGTAAAGCAGCGAAGCCCAGGTCATTCAAAAATATTAACATGAACAGTTTGCCTTTAACTTGGAAATTTAATAAAAAAGCTTGGATGACAGGACAAATTATGACCGAGTGGTTAAACGATCTTGATTGGAAAATGAGAAAAGAAAAACGAAACATTTTGTTATTCTTGGATAACGCAGGATCTCATCCAAAAGAAATTCGCCTAACAAACATTAAAATCATATTTTTACCTCCAAACTGTACTGCGGCCTGTCAACCCCTTGACCAGGGAATTATAAAAAATTTTAAAACTTATTACAGAGGTCTGATACTAAAACATCTGCTAGTAAACATTGATACTACCGACACAGCCTTTGAATTAACCAAAAAAATTACACCATTGGATGCAATCTACTTTGCAAAATCAGCTTGGGAACAAGTTACTAAGGAAACGATCAAAAACTGCTTTCGCAAAGCCGGATTTAGATATGAAAATCAAGGTGACCATCAGCCTACTGAAGCTGATACATTTGATCCGGAGGACGACTTACCACTAAGCATGCTAGCAGAAATTATTAAAAATAAAAACTTGTTAGAGTTGGCAGGCGAAAACTTAAATGATTTTTTCAATATGGATGAAAATGTTTATGCAGAAGATCCACAGCTAGAAAAAGTGGACAATCCAATGGAAGTGGAAGTGGAAGAACTTTCCGAAGAATCTGATGCGGATGAATTTGCAGCATTAGATCCTATTATAAATTATGATAAAGCTATAACCCTAACCAAGCAGCTTAAAGCTTTTCCCCAAAATAACGGGGATGCAGAATCTTTGGAGCTCCTCTCTAAACTGGAACTAAGATTTATGGACGCTATTTTAAAGAAAAAAACGAGGCAAACTAAAATAGATGAATTTTTTACTAATTAACATAATGTTGTGTGTTTTTTTCTTTTCTATTTTTAAAATAATAAGGTACATATTATTTGTATATTTATTTAAAATAAATCACCAAAATTTTTTAATTAAAGTTTTTAAAGAATTTTTTTAATTTCTTTTAAGCGGACACCCCCTTGGACGGACACTTTTGGCCGGTCCCAACGGTGTCCGCCCAAGGGAGATTTCACTGTATATGGTAGATAGGCTTTTACGACTTTCCGTTTTACCGAAAATTACTAAAACTTTTGATTTTGAAATGGAATAGTATATTTTTGGTTTCTCGGATACTCCAGTTCATTTTTAGTCGAAATAAATTATTTAAAAACAAAAATTGTCAAATTTTATTTTTAAATTAAATTTTTATTTTTCATTCAAAATTCCATGATTATTTTAAAATAACTCTTCATACTTTATTAAACTTAACAAAAATACGAAATCCATTTTATCTTTCTAATCTCTAAACTTATTTTTTTATCCTAGCCTAAAAACCAAAATAGAACCATTTATTACTTTTATATTATTTCTAAATGCAGTATTTCAAAGCAAATCCAACAATGTAAAACACTGCGAAGCTTTACTTCGGTTTCTTTTAAAAAACAACATGTACTATGTTGGTAAATAATCTTTTGGTACTGAATGGCGTACGTCGCAATTTATCGTAATTGATATAAAACCGGAAACTAATAAAATATGTTGTAAAAACCATTGCTTGTGTTCCGTTAAACTTTTGCTTAATCAGTTTCCTACCGCTTTTTTCCAACCTACGGCCGAAAGCAAGGGATCAATTTCATGGTTAAAAAATTACTTCCCTACTTGGTAATCATTTTAAAATTATTTTACATGGTCGGGTTATACAAATAACTCAAATCAAAAACAATATTAGGGGATTCCCCTATAACCTGTAAGTATTGTGGTACTGCCAACTTGCAAAAAGATAATATACAATTACAGTGTGGACAAAGCTCACTTTAAGAATAGCTAAGGCGTGTGCGTTTCCATTACATTTCTCCCAGAAATTTTGAGTCTTGCCCAGTGTAATCGTTAAAAATTTTATCATCCATGTTTGCTTAATCAGTTTCCTACCGCTTTTTTCCAACCTACGGCTGTTTTCAGGGATCAGTTTCATGGCAAAAAATACTTCCCTACAAAAAGAACACCTATTCTAGTTGATTTGTGTTTTTTTTTGGGCACAGGCGCTGGGCCCTTAAGGCGCGGGGCCCGTAACGCTTGCTGCCTCCTGCTATATGGCTAATACGGCACAGAGTCCAATAGTAATGTTAAGGCATATTACTATAGTTTTTATTGAAAGCAGAGATGCCCATGAACTTGTTAATGTATTTTAATTTTATGGCCTAATAATTATATAAATTCAACAAAATCTAACTAAATAACACTTGAAATTGAAGCAGGGGATACATCTGTTGATTTTTTTTCCAGGGGCAACTTTTAATTTTATAAACCAGTGTTTTCTAGAATTTGAAAAGCCAAACCTAAGACATAATAAATAAAGACCTTATACAAATTTATTTTTACTCTACATTTCCGGCCTATCAAATAAAGTTCAAAGAATAGGAAATAAAAATGTAATATTCGCACAATTTTAAAAACACAAAACACTATATGATCTTAATTAACAAAAACAAAACCACACAACATAAATGAGAGTACAAAAAATGTTATTTAATAAATACCTTGTGAATATGATAAATTTTATACAGGTGAAACTTGTAGACCATTACCTAAACGCATAAAAGAACACAGAAAATACATTAAAAACACAGAATTTCAAAAATCTAAAATTTGTAAACACACATTTGAAAACAACCACAGAATAAACTGGAATGCTTCAAGTATTTAAGCAAAGCCAACTTGTTTTAAAAAACTCAAAATTAAAAAGAAAAAATGCGTACTAATTATTAAATAAAGATAAATGTTGTAGCATCCATATCTGTAATTTAAATAACACACACACACACACACACCTTTGCTTGATGATAATGAGGTGTCTTCAGTAAAACTCAAAATCAACTAACTCGTGATGAGTTACTTGATTTTGATGAGTTAGTGGTTTGTATTATAAATAATAAATGACACAACAGAAAAATTAACAATTAATGTCAAACGTTTTTTAGAATATCCTAAAACCAAAGCTTAAATTTTAAAATTTTAAACGTAAATAACAGTTAACTTTATTTTTTTTTTTTTATTCAATTTTATCTTGATAACGGTGACAGACTTGCCACCGAAACGCCGATTTTTAATTTACCAGTTACTTGTTTTATATGTTTTTTTTTGGTTTTTTGGCGTGTACCCAAATAAATACCATCAATTTAATAAAGGAAGAGTTATAATTTATTTCATTCACAATGTTATTTTTAGGAATTTTAATATTAAACGTATTTATTTGTTTCTTTTTTTAAATATTGGTAACTAAAGATGTTTTTTTAATTATTTATTTATCTTAACAATTAAATAACACCGAAGCTTCGCAGGTACTTTTATAGGTGCATTACACAATTTTCATATTTGACGAGGACAAAAAAAAGAAACATTGTATAATTCAGCAGGATTTAAAATAACCACAATAATATGGCACAAATGTTTAACTTAAATTTAATTTTAGTTCGTAATTCGACTACCTTCCTTGCTTTTATAACATTCTTCGACTACTACTAAGACTATTACTAATTTTATCGTTCTTTTGTTTTAGGAATCCTCTCCAACTTTGACGCTCATATCGTCAAAGGTAAGCGAGGCCATGCGACCGCAGCGTTGTCCAATCAAGGTGTGTGTAAACGTGTGCTTATTCATTTGTTCTCTCACTACTTTACAGACAAACAACCAATGAAACTTCTGTATAAATACTGAGTGTGCATTTTGGTTGGTGTACTATACTGCTGTTCTCTTCTAAATTTCTATTTGCACACGAATTGTTTTGCACGTGTTTACTTTAGTTTGCATTTTATTCAATAATACTATTTATTGGGACAAACTTTTTTCCTGTTTTGTTTTGTAGTTGGTACTTTGAGTACACGTAAAGAGGGTTTCATTAACTATTATAAAATATGCCATTTAAAGAGGCATAATATTGAACTTAACAAATGAGCATGGCAGATTTAAATAGTTATTTTGTATTTTTAAAAATAAAATCAAACTAATATATTTATACAAATACATAAATCCTTATGTTGATAAATAACTAACACACACAGCATTAAAAGATAATAATTTAACGTGTCCTTTAATAATGGGGTTAAGTTATCACTCAAAAAAATAAATAAACTGCATTACAGGCTCAAGGTTGTAAAAAATTCAATTTTTTGTATCTAATTATTTTTCTTTTGAGTGCAACATCAGTTAAAATTAATATACATTTTTTTCGCCTCTTTATGTTTATTATGTGTCTGTATGTAGGAAATATTATTTACTTGGACACATTTGCTGCATCTTCCCTTACGAGAGAGGCATTAATTTAAAACGTTTATTTCTCTCTCTTTCTAGACCTATATTTTTACTATAATTTATTTTACAAAGTTAAAACAAGTCATCTAAGTTTTTTCCTCACACTTTACTACTTCCACAGCTCTCATAAAATAGCTAGAATAATTGGCTTCTAAAAATGGCAGTTGATGTACGCGATGATCTTTAGTGACTTTTATTTTATTAAGTTGAGAACATCGTTATTAGGTACTAAAGAAACTTACCACAAAACGGCTCATCACTATAAACATAAATTAAATGTTTTTATTGTCAATAAACCCAAAAATCGCAAAAAATCTTATTAAAAAGTCAATAAAAATAAAAAACGAGTCGATCACATTGGAAAGTATCGTCGTGAAAATTAAATGTTCCAAAAATTTTATTTGTCCCTAATTAAGAAATAAAGTTACTAAGTTTAATTGCAAGCATGATCTAAAGGTTTTGAATAGTTTTAATAAAAATAGCTATTATAGTTAATTTATAAGCTGTGACTGCTTCCTGACATTCGTATTTGCATCTACAGGTTTTTTTCTAATTAACATAAAGGAAAAAGTTTCCTCTTTCTAATTTGGAAAATAATTGCAGGACTGCAGGTCAATGCTGATAATAAATTAATATACCGGACCGCTAAATATTATTAATTTTGGGTACCTATAATGTTATTCAGTTTAATTACCTCTAAGTAAATTTGTCTTTAGACTAAGGAATATTTTGAACCTTGTGAAAGTTATTTTAGAGAAGATATACCCACACAGAGTTGGGTCGTATTCGAATACTCAGTATTCTGAATAGTATTCAGAATAAATTTTGCCGGTATTCAAATACATTTGTGTGTTTGGTATTCGGTATTCAGCAGAATACTTTTTTGGTTAGTATTCGGGATTCTGTATTCGAATACTTTTAAAGTATTCGACGAATACTTTTTTATACAGTATTCGAATACCAAAGTTGTTAGGAGTAGAATACCAAAAGAAAACAAAAGGTAGGAATTTTTTTTTTGCTCTTCAAATTTTTAATTATCGGTTTTTTTTTCTTTATTAGTATTCGAATCTTTTTTTCCAGTATTTGAATACCGAGTATTGGAATACTTTTTTCTTCGAAGTATTCAACTATTCGGTATTTAAATACTTTTTTTCGGTTTTCGTATTCGTATTCGAATACCAGTTTTCAGTATTCTACCCAACTCTCTACCCACATATGAAAAATGACTTCCTTTACAACAGTATCTTATTTTACTTTAAGAAAAGCCATTAACCGTGATCTTACTATTATATAAAAAAAGATCTAATGGACAAGGTGCTACAAATCAATTTGTTTGGTAGGTAATTTGGCAGCTTATCTTCTGAAAAATTAGTTCAGTGCCCTTGCAGTATTTCTTCTTATTTTATTCAAAAGAGCTTTACTATTATTGATTTTTTTATCATTTAGAAATTATAAATAATTATTTTTTTAATAAAGCATACTTAACTTAAAAAAACGAAAATAGATAAGATGTCAGGTTCCAGGGTTAAACACGATTACAACAGTAACTATTGTCGGAACAAAAAGTTAATGTCACTGCTCTTTTTTAATTTAAGTTTTTTTGGTAGGATAAAGATAAGATTAGGTCTGAGACTGTATAGTGTATACAGGTGTGGAAACTAACTGGCCGACCATAGGGAATTAAAAGCATAGGAAATATTCTAGGTGGGATGTGAAGTGTTCGCGTCGCAGTCCAACGAAAGGCAGAAGCGGTAAGCCGGGAGCCCATGATCTCGTTTTGCTGGCGCTCGTTGCAGCTGTAAATTTGTAGGGGAGTACATAGTAGAATGGTGGAAGGGATTCAAAGCATTTATCGCCTATGGCCGGTGGCTTGGTTTCCAAATCGGTATATAGATTTCCTTTATATCTGTAAGCCATAATAGAACTGTTTTTGATTATCTATCACAATTATGAAAACATAAAACAATATGGTAATTTTGTTAACGGTAAGTATTTTCTTATTGTGTTAATGTTGCTTCACGCATGCTTATCAAATATATAGAATACAGGAAATCCAGAATCATTTGGGTTAGAAACTAAATGCTGTACCAAAAATGTTTTGTGTTGGTGTTAGGTACATATAACTTTAGGTAATTTGTTCTATTTTTTAAAAGATCTCGTTCAGTAGATTAGGTCTATCTTTCACTAAGTTAACAATAGTAAACTGTTTATAAAAACAATGAGTAGTTTTTGAAAAGTACGTTAAATGGGAACGAATTTCAAATTATTAGCCAGATTAGAGTAGAGATTCTTGATTGAAAATAAAAATAAGTCAAACTTTAACCAACACTAAATTTCCCAATAATTGTTTTAAACTTTTAGTTCAATTGTTGTGTTCTATCAATAAAAAAGTACTTCAGGGTTGCGAAACTCACATCAAAACCTAAATCGTCGGCGATACCGTGCAACCAAGTATCTGCAAAATCCAAATTTTACAGCGGTGGCTTTAAAAAATTATAGTATTTGGAACCGAACAGAATTGCATATTTAAAAGTAATTTTAATTTTTAAACATTTTTCTTTACGAAAATTTTAAATATTACCAATAATACAGGTACTTTACTCTTGATCAAAAATTACATTTTTAGTCAAACCTCGTAGATAAATGATACATATCTGATTGTTGCATTTTAGGTTTAAGACAATGCAGAACTTTTATAAAGAGTAACTTTTTATCGTAAAATTATTATTAAAAAGTTTCTTATTTGACGCCAACTTACGTAGACACACTGTAGACTAAAAGCAGTTACAAAGATGCCACAAGCGTCATACAAATAAAAACGGCAATCAACTATCGCTGTCTAAACGCGTCGTTTACATCGTGTGCGAGCAACAAAGAGGAGAATAATTGAAAGTGAGACAGAAGTGATGACGCCGTGGCATCTTCTCTAGTGGCGAGAACTTTACATGAAACGGGTGTAAACACATTAGGATATTTTGCTGATTAATTTACCATTAGTGGCTGTAATCGACCCATATGTGCCAAGTTTTATAAGCGGTTTTAACAGTACATTCCAATCAAAATAAGCCACTCTGTATAATTTTGTAATTCGTAGACTTATAAAGAAAAACCTGAAAGACGTCAATTTTAGTGTTTAGGAAACACATTTTTGTGCCACAATGTACTTGTTCAAGGTTATCCCCTTCTTTCATCAATGCAAACGTCAACAACTTTAAATGGGTGAGGGGTGATACTTATCTTAAAAGGTTTAAAAATTGTTTTCAACAGTCTTTCTTTTTCAAAATCAGTTTAGTAGTTTTCGAAAAAATGTCACACTAAATATCCAGGTTCCTAGTCGGTGGCTCTCCCATGTAACTTTAATATTGTCTAAAGTACTAATTATACCTATATAAAAAAACTGTGTTAAACGATTTTATTGTACTAAAAGCTAAATAATAATTCGGTTAGTCCTAGTTACCAGATCACTACAATTTTCTCATTAATCTGGGGTATTGATTAGACAAAAAATAATAAAATCGCTGGACGTAGCGAATTCAAAACAAATATTATGATAGACATTTCATGTGTTCAACGATTTTATTAATATTTGTCGAATTAATACCCCAAATTGATAGGAAGATTTGTGCAATCTGATAGCTAGGACTAACCGAATTATTTTTTAGCTTTTTGTACAATTAAACCGATTACCGTATTTTTGTTTTATATAAATTATTTTCAAGTTTTTAGTTTTGTTGTTGTTGATACTTCTCATTCTATTGAGTTTATTTATTTCAGAATGAGCTTTATTCTACTAATCAAGCCCTATCATTTGGTAGGTATATTGAGGTAGTTGTGAAAAAAATGTAATTCGCTATTTTGTGGCGGCGGCTATCTTGGATTTACAACAATAAACAATTTATTGTATTGTAAATTTTAGATCGACCTGTCGTCGGGAATGGGTTCATATTCCAATTATTAAATTTAACCTTAGCAAATAAATATGTAAATAATAAAAAAATAATAAATTAGCTGGTCAAGCTAAGTAAAGCCGTAAAAAAATGAAGTTAGCTACGGAGGTACATACAGGGTGTCCCACCGGGAACTGCCGCGATCGATTTCTCGACAAGTACGCTTTGGAAAATTTTAAAAATTTAGTAATGTTATAAAGTCAGTGAGAGACATACAAATAAAATATTTTGACAGCAGCTCTACCACTTCCGAGTACAGTACCGGAAGTTATTGTCAACCTCCTTATTTTAAATGGAGCACCCTATATATTATTTATTTTTTTAAAATTCTAAACATAATGTATGTATAATTTTCCATACCCAAGTCCAATTACGACAAAAACCTTAAAAGTCAATTTTTAAACGGAAACCTCTATATTTTTTTATCTTATTCTATTAAGCATCAAAAATAAGGATAAGTTTGTGTAAGGATGTCCATTACAAAAATGTAGTTTTTGAAATATTAAAAATTAATATTTATCTATTCTAACAATGTTTATAAGTACGACTTAGTTTTGCTTCTAGTTGGCAACAAAGTGCGGCGTCACAGCCAACTACCCCGTACTACCCATACTTAAATTCATTGTTAGAATGGATAAATTTTAAATCGTTAATATTTCGAAAACTATAAATTTTGGAATAGACATTTTTATACAAACTTACTCTTATTTTTAATGCCTAATAGGATAAGGTAATAAAAGCTAGAGGTTTTCATTTCAAAAATTGACTTTTAAGGTTTTTGTCGTTATAATTTTTAACGATTATTTTTGACCACTCTGTATTTATTAATTGTAAAAATATCGATACAGTCTACTAAAGAAGGTTTCTTTTTTTTACAAGCAACCCAGCATCAACTCATATTAAAGGCTTTTGTTTAGAAGAAATTAATGGTTATGTAATGGCTTGGAAACGTCATTTTTGACATAAAATTTAAAATAAGTGAAAAACGGTTGGACTAGGTATGAAATATTATGCATAAATTATGTTTAGAATTTTACGCAGAATCTACAAAATAAATTTTATATAGGGTGTTCCATTTAAAATAAGGAAATTGACGTTAACTTTTGGTATAACCAGAAGTAATAGAGCTGTCAAAATATTTTAGTTGTATGTCCCCCACTGACTTTATAATACCACCAAATTTTCAAAAATTTCCAAAGCTTACTTTTCAAGAAATCTATCGTGGCAGTTCCCGGTGGGACACACCCAAATGTGCTTTTTTCACAAATTCATTTTTTTTCTATTATTGCAAAATTAGCCGGAACTCACCCTTACCTTCCTATTTTAAATAAGACACCCGGATTATTTTTACTAATTGAAAAAGAAAATGCCATTCCCAGTTACAATGACACTCTATTGGTTACTATTTGACATCTAACCTTTAAATATTTTTAATTTTTAATCTAGATTGACATGAATGCCTTTTATTATACTTACTCGTATTGTCATTTTCTATTCAAATTGGTAAAAATAATCCAGATGTCTTATTTAAAATAGGATAGTTTCCGACTTACCGGAAGAAATGGAAACAAATAAATTCGGTAAAAAAACGATTTTTGTGTTATACCTACGTACCAAATTTTACTTTGATATTTTAAACAATTAAAACGTTATAGAGGTAAACCACCTGTTCAACTACTAAACCAAGTTTGAAAAAACTAAAACTAAAAACTATTTATAATTAACTATTAACTATTACATTTCCCATTTTAAGTTGTTGATGTTGGTGGGGGACGATAGCCCCGAAAAAGAAAATTTTGACTCAAAGATGTGTCTCCCTATTAATAAAAATTGATCTGTTTTAGGATTTTCTTGTAAGGGTACAAATTATGGAATTATAGGGGGTAACTCGTAGCGTAAATTATTGCTATTATTTTTAAGTATTGAATTTTTAAATTCCAATGACTTAATTGTACATCGTTTCTCCCACGTTTCTTGGTATCACATGTCTTTATTCCTGCAAATACATTCAAGTTTTTGCACACTCAAGGTTATCCAGTATAGCATATTGTTAGTGCCCAATTTTACGATCGTCTGCTGTACTTATTTGCTGTGATTCTTAGTCAAGCACTATTTTTTGGATACGTATGTGATCTGCACCAATAACTTAATTGTTCAGAAAACAGTTAATAGCATTGACAGCAAATAATAGTTATTTTGTTATTTTACTAAATATAGTCTATAAAAATACCCGTACTCTTATGACTTAGCCCACTAAGAGATAAATAATATTTAAAAACATTTTTCACATATTAGCTTAACAAGTGCATAGCTAGGTACAAGCAGAAAGACAGCTGCCCCCTGGAGGGTGTAGACACTATTTTCGTTTATACATATATAATATGTATATAAGGCGTTTAAATCCAAACCAGATATTTGGCATTAAAAAAAAGCTAACCATGTATAGATTCCATAAAAAAAGTTCCAGGAATACGATTTTCAGACCCTTAAGAGCATAATGCAGGGTATTTGAGTATTGGCAATATTTTCTTTCTGTAAGAATTAACTTTTCTTTCTGTGAGAATTTTTTTTATTATTATTTTTTTGTATTCTTAATCAAATAATAAAAGTTTTTTTTCTCAGAAAATTAACCTTTGTGCATACACATATAACTATTCTTTAATAAAATAACTTGTACATGTTTTTTTTTCTATTTGTATATGTATGTATTTTTTTAAATATTATTAAATTATTTTTATGTAGTTTAGCTTATTTGCATGTATTATTTATTTATTTTTTTCTATAATTTGCTTTTTTTTGTCAAGTTTACTGATGGGCCTGAATTTACTGTGTACAATAATTATCACAATTTTTTTTTTATGTTATTAACTTATTTATTCCTGATCTACAGTTTCTTTAGGTGTATCAGTTTACTTGACTATCAGGTTAAGTGGTAGATCAACTCATACGAAAGTATAAGATAAACTTCGCATTTTCAAGAGTGTAATTTTTTAAAACTTTAAAATAAAGATCAATTTATTTATTTATTTATAATCCAATATTTAAAGCCGTTATAAGTGTTTAGTTTATTTTTTATGTATTAAAAGCTTTTATTAGTATTTTCATAAATGGTGATATTAATAGATATTATAAAAGTGCAAAAACCAATCGTCGTTAATTTAGATGCCAAAGCCGAATGGAGATAAAACCATTTTTTTAACCCAAAAATTTTTCTACCCACAAGTCAATTTTTTTAGGCGGTGCAGTAATTTCAAAATAATAAATATGTTTGTTAAAACGCCACACACGCTAGATAAAAATTACGATTTTGTCAGGGTTTTTGCGTTTTAATCAAAACAATTCATGTGTCAAATGTCTGGTTTTGCATTTGTAAAATGTAAACACTATTTTTAGTGAAAAGGTTGTGTACTTGACTATCCAGTTTTGTTAATAATCGATGTTGTAGATGCCCACTCTTTCATCTTTTACGAAGTTATTGCTATTTCTTTTATTTAAGCCGAATTTTTAATTGTCAACGAATCAAAATCATTACATTTTTTCGGTAAATGATGACGTCATCAACGTCCCGTGTTCAACTGTTTTTGAAAACAGGTCGGAGAACGCTGCAAAGAAGTGAGATCCCCTAAAAGAGACAGATATTAAGTAATCTGGCGGCTGTTGTAGCTGTGGATGTTACAAATACGAAAAAAGATTATTCATAAAATAAATGAAGAAAGAAAAATAAATAAATAACTAAAACATGAAGTAACTTGCGAGCTGGGTCAAGCAACAGGAAAAGTGAGGTTAAAAATTATCAGCTGATGCATAGGTTTAAAAACATCGGTTTTTTACTACATTTTTAACGACGTCATTTTTAAATACGCTTTAAAACGTCTTTTGAACCGTTGACAATAAAAAATTCGCCTTTAGTCTATCTGTAATCCTGATTTAGAAAAGAACCGCTAGATACTAAACTTTTTTCATTCTCATAAGCTTATATTAAAATTAAACTAGGGTGGCAAAATTATGTGATGTCTAACGCACATACGTCGGCATCGTACGGACGGTACGGATCGGCAAAAAAATAGTTTTAGTGGAATTAAATAAAGCAGTGCACCTATGTGCGGGCGGTTGGCACTGAAATTAAAAAATCTTGCTAGAATATAGCAACCTTGCTTGACTGGGTTTATGGCTTTGCTGCAAGGCAATCGCCAGCAGAGCAACCTTAATTAAATTTCAGCTATTACCGTTTCAGAGGTGCGATACAGGTCAGGAATTGCGTTATTTGACAAGAATTTAAGCCGATGATTACCGCGGGGTTTTAACCCAGTAGTTTTATACTCTGGGTGAAAAGGTGCTAACTTTTAATATTTTGTTCCTATGGTTTACCCATTACTCGCCTGTGCGTGTGTGTCATTTAATTTCACTAAAACTATTTTTTCCGATCCGTACCGTCCGTCCGAGGCCGACGTATGTGCGCGTACCTTTAATAGGCTTGTTTTACACATTATATCTGCTGGGCACTAAGATCCCCTGTGAAATATTGTGTCCATGTTTTGAGAATGGCATCCAGGACTGCTTTAAAAATTCTTAGTAAAGTCTTATTAATAACCAACTCTTACAGGAATTCTACGGCTTCTGTTCCAATGAATTAGCTTTATCTCAATGTATATCGGCCAGTAAAGCAACAACAAAGGATATACGAGCGTCATTTAATCCGAAATGTTTACATGCCGCAATTCACGTAAGACTGTCTCTTTTCCTCACATTGCCTATGTGTTATGTTATTTAGCTGATCCGGTATATTAACTCGTCCAACAGCTATCAACGTGTCACTCTCAACCTAAAGTTTCTAGACCAGTGCTTCCCAAACTGTGCATCGCGACGCCCTGAGGCGTCGCTGT
This sequence comes from Listronotus bonariensis, assembly GCA_014170235.1. Classification (NCBI taxonomy): domain Eukaryota; kingdom Metazoa; phylum Arthropoda; class Insecta; order Coleoptera; family Curculionidae; genus Listronotus; species Listronotus bonariensis. Next base: position 148,187 of record JACEGR010000378.1, on the reverse strand, counting down.
GTCCTTTTAGGGGCGTTGCGTGTTCACAGACATGTTGATGAGACAAAGTAAAGTGAAGATATTTTAGAAGGGTTTTTTTTTGTGTTTTGTTTTTTTTTACTTCTTTTACGATAAGTCCAAGAAATCTCTATAATTGTTGTAAGTAAGTAAGGGAAAAACGAAAGTAAAAGCGAAAGTTTTAACCTGACGACTTGTGTTTTGCTCATCAATTATTTTTAATTTTCGGGAGTTGAGTTGAGCGTAAGGGCGTCGTAAATGAATTGTAAGTGTCCAAGGGCGTCACACTACAAATACCTGCTTCCTGCAAAGGTTCTGATTTTCTCTTTCTTCAAAGCCTTATATCTTAAAGGCCTATTTTATCTGCTACCGTACTGAAGGTACCTACCATATAATAGTTTCTAGGTTGTAAAACTTTGTAAACTATCTCAAAATAAAAAAACAACTTGCGTTCTAAAAAACAGTTGTTAACATCATGGGATATTTGGTAATAATTAGCTATAAAAACAACATCTACCATACGTAGACATTTTTTATTCATTCTCTCATAGTTTCATTAGACGCCTTAATTACCATTTTTATAGATGATTAAATTTTTAAAACTAATTATCGTATATACCGGTTAAAACAAAAATTACCAAAGTAGTAAATAATAAGTTGGTATGTAATAAATTATGATTCTAATCGACGATTGGAATTCAACAATAAACATGGTCTTTCGGTAAGCATGTGGATCATGTATCACGATGTCCGTGCTTTAGAATATATGCCCGACACAAAAGTTGGTAAACAACTATTTATGAGTCTAGAGATGTAAAAATATTTTTAAATAGGTAGGAATTAACCTAATCATATGGATTTTTAATTAGGAGTACAACACATAAAATAGCACCTGTTAAAATACAGGGTGGTTTTAAATAGTGGTGACAAACGACAAGTGTAGAATCCTGTCATTAAAATAAAAAACACAATGTATTTAAATATAGGTCCGCAAATTGCTCGTTCTCAAGATACAAAGTGATAACTTGTTAACATGTTAACGTGTTAAACTTGTTTTAAAAAAAATATATTTTTTTATATATTTTAAATATCCTTAACCCAATTTTCTTTTAGTTTGGCATTAAAGTGGTCATTTATCACCAACCTAATTATATTTAATAATATACACATAAAAGAAGCATTTTTAGAAAATTAGGTTTTTTACTTAGCAATTATAAAACATCAACAATAAATTCTTATTTAAATATTATAGCTTTATATCCAGCCTAACATTTTTTACTAAAATAAGTGTTTTTGATTTTTTTCTAGTTTATGTAAAGCTTGTCACCCTGTATCTTAAGAACAAACATATTGCGGACCATGTAAATATTTTTTTCTTGTTTTAATAGGTAAATTCTACCACTTTATTTCGCAAACTATTCCTTAAATCGCACATTGTCCTTGTTTGGGTACACGCCAACTGGGTTTTTGCAATGGGAACAGTTGTGTCCTAGTCCAGGAGATATAGAGAGTAAGTGTGCTCAATCTATTCGTAGTGCAGGAAATTAATTTTTATGGTAAATATCTTACAAGTTATTTACCCAATTTTTATCGTTTCTTTTTGCTACAGTCTGTTCTTAAATTTCTTGCGTTTTCGTTATCCCCGTTATCCCTTCATTCTTCAACTTTTTTACTTAATAAGATTTTTATTTTTTAAAGGTAACTTGTTTTGGATTCATTTATTACGTTTTTTAAATTTATATGGAATCCTGTATATTTTTCTTTGTATTTATTTTAAGCGTTTTCTGAGATATTGCATATTATGTCATTTATAATTATGTATAATTGGGTAAAAAGTAGGTCACGTTCCAATTTATCTTTTGTGTTTTAGAGGCTCTGCAATGACGCAAAACCATTTTATGATTTATATTAATAATTTAGTAAAAGAAGTAAGGGTAAAGAATAATTATAATTAATTATTTTAAAGAGTAACCTTATTTATTTCGTTAGATTTTTACTCTAAGAACTTTTTCATTAGGTTTTGATAGCAAGTTTATTTTTCATTTTACATAAAAGTTGATCCTAATGAGAAATCCCAAATTTTTAAAAATATCTATATCTTTATAAACAAACAAACAAAAAAACTATAGCCAGTTAAAATTTTGTAACTCTAATTTTTTTATGCATTTTTAAATGCCTCTAGTTATCAGAAAAAGGCAGATATTTCTACGAAAGTTGTTATTTTGGGATTTAAAGATAAATTTTTATTAAACTCATAAAAAAAAGTAAGAATAGAAAATTCGCTTTTAAAGCTAGATTTTTTCTGGGGAGGCAAACTAAAATTAACTTTTTTGAGAGAATTCTAAAATACAAATTTTCTTTATTAAAGTGTTACTTTTTAAGTCAATAGCATCTAGTATATGTTTATTTAAAATGGCTCCTAAGTCTTACTTTTGGATAAAAAAAATGAAAATTTTGGGTGCAGTTGATATATTTTAATATACTATATTTCATAGTTCACACTATAATGCAGTGCCTTTATAAGTTGACAGTTTTAAAAATTATTAGGGAGAGCCGGGTAAAATGATCCCTTCGGGTTAAAATTATCCCTTAAGTTTTAGCCGAACCTGTAAAATCATCTAAACACCAATACGTGGTAACGATCCCCCGCTGGCCATCTTTTAGTAGGGAACTTTTCAAAAGTTATTTTATTCTAAACAAATAAGCAGTAAGTGAATATTTGACTTTTTTCGTATTTAATGAATAATAAATGAGCTATTCAAGCTATATAGTGTTTATTGAAAGTTTACTTTCAAACTTTTTGTCAAGCTCAGATAGCTGTTGGTATTGTATATATTTTTTTTATTAGTTATTACTGTGCTTAAAATAAGAATTATTACTAGTATTAAATAATTTTATGCCCGATGGGGTAAAATGATCTCCTAAAAAGAACCTAAACGATACCGCCCGAAAAAAAAACTGTTTTAAATGTCTTCTGATTAAAATGGAAAGAAAAATATACAGGGTATCTCTAAAAGGTCTGTACAAAATGATACCACAAATTCTGTGGATCTAAATACGACGATCTAACCCAAGTTACCTTAGTCGATAAATTGATCATTTGCAAGATACAGGGTATCAAAGTTTCATTTTATTTTACTTATTTTTAAATATTTTACTTTAAACATTTTTCTGCAAAACAGTTTTAGAAATGTACCTAACATCTTTTTTATATTATGCATATATTACGAGCAACATCAATTAAAACATAATTGTAATAAGTTTTATTATTTTCATAAAAAGTACTTGTACTTTGTACTTGTAAAAAACAAAATATTCATTTTGCCCTTCGGATGTTATGAAACATTTTTTCACAAAATTTAGTATTAGGAGGTTTTTAGGGTTGCGAATCACAAAAAGCTAATGTTTTTGTTGTAAAATGTAGGGGGATCCGCCATTTTTTGTCTTAGTATACTAAAACTTCAGTAAATAATTTACACAAACAACAATACAACGATCTAATGCAATTTAATTTATTGTTAGTCGAAAGGTTACTGGTTTGAAAGATACACAGGGTATTCAAGTAAAAAAATAAGTGGAAAATTTGACACCTTGTATCTCGCAAATCAGCAACCTTTCGACAAAGATAAATTGCATTAGATCATTGAATTTTAGCCTAAAGAATTTTATAATTAGTAGTATTTTGTACAAAGTTTTGGGACACTACCAGGTGGCCTAGTTAAAGCGTGAATGAATGCAATGACAAACTTTTGTATAAAATACAATGTTTAATCTGAAATATTCCAAAAATGGTTGCTCGTAGCGATATTTATAAAGTATACCTTTTTGGTGCATAAAATTTGGTAGAATAAAAATTATTTACTAAAATTATAGTATAAGGAGGCAAAAAGGTATGACACTTTGAACTTAAGCAATGGACTGCCGGTGGCTCCCTCTATATTTTATGAAAAAGTGTTTTATAATAATGTAAAATATTGAAAAATACCTAATATCTTGCAAACAATCAATGTGTTAACTAAGGTAAATGGGGTTAGATGGTCGTAGTTTGGTCCAAGATATTTGGAGTAGCATTTTTTGTACAGACCTTTCGGAGACACCCTGTAGAATGCCTATTTTGCAGTAAGGAATATTATCAATCGGCAGGCCAAAAGTCTGGATCCAAAGTTAAAGCTGTTTAAACTGGGCTCATGATCAGAGTAAACAAAGAAAACAGACGTTTGTGTGTGACATAATAATATGTCCTAAATTTTTTAAAATCCATTTAGGAATAAGATTAAGATTGGGTATGTTTTTAATATTTAAAAGTTCTGCTTTTTTCCTGGGATTATACCCGCATCCGAAGGGTAAAACGGTCATTTTCTACAGGTACAGGTACTTTTTATAAAAATAATAAAGCTTATTACAATTATGTTTTAATTGATATTGCTCGTAACATAAACATAATATAAAAGAGGATGTTAGGTACATTTTTAAAACTATTTTTTTCTTAGGGGTCAGTGGCCCGAGGCCCTCACAGTGAAGAAAAGGTTGATATTTTATGATATTGATATTTTAGGATACTTTACTGATAAAGACAGTTTTTGCTGTTCTTCAATTTTTTTGTTTTGGTGCAAAATCCATTTAGTTTTACTTTGAAGGGGCTCCCACAGGCTCATTGCCCCGGGGCTTCTGCTATATTAGCAAAAATAGGATGTTTTTTAAATTAGGCTGTATCTGCTGTTAACATAAACTTTAAATTAAAGTGATTAATATTTAAAATAAACAGCAATTTTATTAGTCACAGCCAAAAAATCTACCTTTTCTTTTAACCAGCAGTTTAACTTTCGGGTCGTAAAAACACCATAGGAAGTGTTGTTAATCGATTTCTATATCAATATAGGAAAATCCGTGTGTAATTTCAGTAAAATATATTCGCGTTTCATGAGTCCGTAACAATGAAAATTGTGCATAATTATTATTACGTCAATGTATTCGTGGCAAATAGTCATTAGAAACTTTTAATTTTTACCCAAAAATGTTGTGTGTAAAGAGTGTTACAATGGCAACCAATAAGTTTTGAGTTAAATGGTTCCGAAGACTATAAAGTAGATATATACTGACTTTCAGTGCCGGTTCAAGGTAATTTTTTTAGTGAAGCGAACTTAAAATTTTGCGCCCCTTGGGATTTCGGAACATAAGACGGGGAAATTTTATCCGAAAAAAAAGTTTGCAGCTTAAAAATCCTGCCTTTTTCGCATTACTCTTCGCTTTTTATGTCTCTTAATTAAAAGAAACAGTAGTCCAAATTAAAAGTGAAGGGTCTCAACCTTTAAAATTTGTACCCTTCCATAAACCATAATTTTGCTTTGAATTTTACTCCTACACAACAATATACAAACATCATACCTACTTTCATACATCATGAACTTTCGTGTCACCCTATTTTTGCGCCCCAACATCGTAGCGCTGAGGCGGTCGCTTCGCGGCTACACGCATGATCCGACACTGCTTACTTTTAAAACTTATATATGTAGATTTCGTGGATTTTAAACATTTGATAGAAAAATAAAATTAAAATTTATTTTTTATTTTATTGCATAAACTACATTACATAAGGGGTGATTCATTTAAAGGTACTTTAAAAAATAAAAATAAAAATTAGAGAAAATAACTTTTATAAGTAATATTTATTATCATACGGAAGAACTATATCTTACATTTATTTTTTAAAGAATATGGCTTTCAAATGGTGACCCTAACTGCGCCTAACATGGTCTGTTCTTAATCTCCAATTTCCGAGCGCCAAATCAACTCATCAGGATCATCGCGTACACTCGCAGCTACTGCCGTTATATTTTTTGCACTACGTGCTGGATGTGGCTCCTTTGGTCAATGAAAATTGGAATTTACATTTTTGTGATGATACAGCGAATAGTCGGCTCACTACGCCGATTATGCGTGTATCATAAGTTGCCCGCAGCGCACGAAACACATTTTTCGGAGAATGATGATTTTCATAATACAGTTGAACAAGTTTTAGACGTTGTGCCGGGGGCTAAGTCTTTTCAGGATTAATTGCCAAAAAGTACTGAACATAAATACCATGACAGTTTCACATTTGGACCCTCTTATCTATCCAAAAATGCCCACTATGCCTTTAAATGAATCACCCCTTAAATTAAAATTAAAAAATTAAATTTGTTATTGATCAAAAAATTATTAGTTTTGGTGAGTTCTAATATGTTGTTGCCTCTCTTAAGTTACTGACCAATTTATTTTAAGTTTATAAATGAATCACCCTGTATATTAAATCATCATTAAAAAGATATTTTAAAGAGCGTTACAAAAATATAGTAGGTAGGTTTTTATAAGCTTTCTACTTTTATTATAATTTAATTGTCGTGATACCTACATCTATACTTTAAATATCGATGGCCCGCAAATTATTAAAATTATATTAATTATTAAAATTTAATTTTAATTGTTAAAATAATATTTGTTATTATTAATAAATAATCAAAAAATATTATTTTTTTATAAAACAAGAGAAAAATTGGAAATCCCCATTTTTACTACTTTTTTGTAGAGGAGAAGTACCAAATATAGAATGCCATTTTATTTTCTTCTTGTAACTTTTTTATTTTTTCAAAAAATATTTGCTCTTAGTTTAAAAAATGCTTTAATATTATACTTATTAAATTTTATTGGTAAAAATATGAAAACTGGTATACCAAAATAAATAAAAAATATTATCTGAAAAGAAAGAATTTTGTTCCTAATGTGGAATATGTGCCAAGCTCTATGCCTATTATGGTCCTAATATGGAATAAGGTAATACGCATATAAGTAGTCAAATAATGTGGTTTACAATAAAACAATACATATTTTTAGAAAAATTTTGTACTTTCATGATTTATTTTCAATTTTTGTTAACTAAATGTGTTTTTTAACGTTCAACAAAAAAAGGAAGCCTATCAAAAATAAAATAAAGACTCTATATTTAAAGTATTTAAATGGTACGATAAGGCAATAATAAAATTAAATGCACAAAAAAGGAAATATTTATAGTAACAGAAATTTTATAAATTTTTGTCTTAAGATTTGAAGGTACATACCTTAGTTTTATCGAATAGTCCAAATAAGGAACAGCCTACTATTCCATATATAGGCAAATAAAATAATTATTTGAAGACCCTAAAAATAATATTAAAATTAAAAAGATTTGATCAATTACCTTTTAACTACCAATAAACCATTAAAATGTCATTAAATATTTGTATTATCATTTCGAATTTTCCTACGAAAATCTAGGAGTAATCAGTGATTAGCATTGTAGGTAAATACTGTTTTCATCGTGACACTTTGCCTCAAAAAGAATATATCAAATTAAATACCGTCCAGACCCATAAAAGAGTTACTGTGGGATAAGAGACATATTTTAGAGGCTAAATGTTAAAAAAGTGGTAAAAAATATTTTTTCCACAACCTTTAAAAAATATACTGTCTTTTTATCGTTAACATGAAGTTAAAATACTCCATTTTAGTACACTACATAAGGTGTTAAAAAAGTCACTTTTTTAACACTTCGAAGCTTTTTTACACTTTGAATTAGTGTTTTGTTTCAATGCCTACTACACTAGAGTTAAATATCAATTTATGCATTCTAACAGTAAACGCGACATCAACTGAACCAAACGGTTTCGTCATTATTTCTTTTAGTTCATGTGACACTAGTTTTAAAGTTTGACAGTTCGCAAATAAATTTAATATCTACAAATTATTGAAAATTATTAGTAATAATGAATTTAAATGACTAAGAAATTAAAAAGGAATTTATACTGTTTTAGTATGATTTCTACAAAAAGTAAGTACATACAATTTTTTACAATTAAATATAAATGCATAGTCAGGAAGAGGACAATTGTCTCTTAAAAAATAAGGACGCTATGATTTTTTGTTGCAACATAATCAGGGCCGTATTAACTGCTTGAGGCGCCCTAGGCTAGAATTCCCGGAGCGCCTATTTTCCACCAAAACAAAAAAAATCGAAGAGCCAAAAAAACACAAAAAAAAGATCCTTTTCTCCGTAGCGCCTATTTTGAATGCCAGGCGCCTTACTTCAGCACCCGAAATAAAATTTGATGACCAAAAAAAAAAAAAAATAAGAAAAACGTCATTTCATCCTGTCTGCCGCCTATTTTTCATGGCGCCCTAGGCTGTAGCCTAGTCAGCCTAATGGATAATACGGCCCTGAATATAATGGCTGTGTAATACATTCATAAAGTGTCTTTTTTACTCATGGGATTACTTGCATTTTAACAATTTACTGAAGAAATTTGGGAAACCAAATTAAATTAGGTGGTCAAATCATAAGTTTAAATGTTATGTCAAAGTATACCAGTTGTTTCTTTGGTTTTAAAAGGTGAGACGCTTTTTGTTTTTGTTTTTTTGATTGGTCATTAACTTTTTGGTGGTAATTTTTTAATAACTTTACGATCCTCTCCCCCTCGGAAATTTAAAAACCTTCTTGAAAAAAAAATGTAATTCAACACTGTGCAAAATAAAAATAAAAAGCCCTCAATAATATGTTTATCAAAAAACATTATCTTGACCTTCGCCTTATTACCACTAGCTAGACATCGCGGTTTACTTCTAACAACATGTTGTTGCATGGACGGCCAATTTTTATTAGATGTTATAATTTATGGTTCATTTTAATTTGCAAAATACTCATTATTTCATTTAATAGTATCAAATGTTATATACAATATGCTTTACAATATCCCGTTTCAAAAGTTTAAATATTTTCAGCTGTTCCAGAATTTTCTGGAAAAACAAAACGAAATTTTGCGAAAGAGTTTTAATTCTAAATCCAACGTCAATCGATTTAAATTTTTTAAAACTGAATATAGTCAGCCATACAAATGCTCAAATTTCCTTTAATTTAACCAACCCTCTTAATGTCTTCGAGGTCCTAATCTAGTCAGGATCAGGAAAATGATGCCCCTGTAATTTATAACAGCCAGTATATAGAGGAAGACTAAGAAAGATTATAAAGTCACGTACAGACTTGGATACAATCGGCAAAAACATTTGTTGGTCGACTGTCTCTTGAATGTTGCACATCGGTCAGCCGACTTGTTGCAAACGCCGCGCCGTGGCAACATCGGTGAGCGTTTTTATCGAAGAAATCGGCAAGTCGCCTGTTTCCATTTAATATGGAAAACTTTGGCAGGTTGGTACGAGCTTTAAAACTAGTGTGGACGCGAAACACTTGTATCTGCAAATGTTGGCCAACTTTGTTGCTGGAAAAGTTTTTGAACAAGATACAGTCGGCCGACAATGTTGTCCCGATTGTATCCAAGTCTGTACATGGCTTAAGAAAGACAGAAATATAAGATTATAAAATTAAACATTTTTATTGTGAAATAATATCTTAGCTAACTTCAGAAAGAAATCATAGGTTTGTAATGCTTTTTATGCTAAAACTTCGTTCAAAAGTTTCATTACCGTCTTAAAAAAAGGTTTATGGGTTCACCAGGGTCAAAAGAATAGATTGTTTACTATATTTACCTTACTAAATTTTTGAACTTGAATATCTTTTAAGTGGTTAATTTTCAGTGGTAATGGTATAATCAAATGTCAATAATTACACAGGCCCACAAAGAAAAAAATAAGCGGTGTGTGCTGGGTGCCGGAGTCCCCTGGTCAGGCGTATTTTTCCCGCTAAACACGAATCTGAAGTCAAAACTGGAGGTCAAACTGCAAAAAAACGAATTGCGGGGGCTAGAGGGGCACTAGTTATTTTAATATTGAAAGGGGGTTATGTAGTACCTCATTTTAAAGGCCATTGGATCCTCTATTTAAAGCCACTTTGTTTTTGAAAATTAGCCCAGCCGTTCCAGAATAATTTGAAATTTGGCTTAATTACTATACATACAGGGCGATTTTAATGGTATTGGCTTGTAAGTCTGGAACGGCGACAGCGATTTTTAAAAACAAAGTGGCGTTAAATAGAGTATTAAAGAGCCTTTAAAATGAGGTGTTACATAACTCCTATTCAATTAAAAAAATGCTAGTGCCTCACTGGCCCCCGCAATTCGGTTTCTTGCAGTTTAACCTTCAGTTCTGACTCCAGATTTGTGTTCACCGGGAAAAATTGGCCCGACCAGGTGGGTACGAAACCCAGCACGCACCACTTATTTTTTTGTGGGCCTGTGTTATTTTTCAGTTAGTTATAAAATTCAAAACTTAAAGTTATTTTTCTTTTTTTCTTAATTTTACTTAACATATATTTTATTTATTAAAAAGTATAAGAGAGCTTTTTTGTAGAGCGTTTAATTTTCTACAATTTTGTTGTATGATTTACAAATGGTGAGAAACGATTTTTATTGTATGGGACTGAAAAAATATATGCGAAAGTATAATGAGGCTGATTTTTTCTTAAAATTAGGAGCTAATCGTTGACGAGCATTCCTTGGCTGAAAGTGTCCAGGAAACAATTTTTCAGTGTCCGAACTCAAAGTAAAAATAGTAAATTTTTCCACCCTTATAGTCCGGGAGGTAGAAACGTCGGAAAAAAAGAATTTTAGATTAGCTGATTTTTTGATATGTTGTTCTCCCTCATTTTTCGGGTAGAGATCTTCGGCTGTCTCGCTGTCTGGCTGGCGGTAGCGGTTGTATTGGCGCCCAGCTGTGACCTTGACATTTAAAACTGTCAACGCATATTTTGGCCATGTATTATCGTTCCAAGTTTCATCATAATATACCGAACGGTTTAGAAGTTAGAAAGGGGACGACTGTATAATTAGTAATAATAAAGTGACTGGCAATAAAAAATAAGATGTTTAGTAAACCTATCTAGAGACAAAGAAATTAAAAATAGGTTTATTTAAGTGTTTTTAAAACCTTTATTTATTACCTGTACAGGTAGGATACGAACTAATAAATGCAACCACCAACGCCAGCCAGACAGCCCAGGGTCTATCTAAAAGAGAAAGAAGAACAACAAATCAAAAAATCAGCTGACCTAAAATTCTTTTTCGAAAACGTTGCTGCCTCCTATACTACTAGTATAATGTACTACCTTTTATATTATTATCATAAGGATGGAGCATATTTTCTTCTAAAACCTTTTTTAACAACTTGCTTAGCGATATAGCGGTTTAATTGCCCGGTATTAAGAAATCTTGCGACAAGATATCCGTCATGGCGTCATATGTTCTAATGGGTATTTAGGATCTAGATCTAGATAAAGATGAAGAAATATCAATTTAAAAAGTTTATTTGGTACTACAATGTAATTTATGTTTCCTGTTCGTTATAATTTAAGAACTACATAATTATAGTGCAGCAGCACAACTGACCATAAAAGTAATATTTGTTTCTAAGACAATAAAATTTTATTGCTCCGTAGTACAATAAATAGAATTGGTAAAGTATTTGAGTAGGTATGCTAAGAAGGCATTGTAACGTGAGAAATTTTTTATATTAAAATGCACACGTGTTAGATTAGTAGGTTATAACGTAAATGAAATAATTTGTTTTAAATTTGAGCAAATAAAGTTTGTAATTATAGATTAAAACAGTATTTCATACATTTTAGAGGCATAGTGAATTTTTTTTTTGGTAAAAATTATCAAATCACTAACATTGTATAGCATATCGGTTTTCACTTTTGAAAAAACATATTGAATAATAATATATTAAAAGAATTAGGCACTGTGAGGGGCAGAATAATATACACCTCGCCAAATTTATCGCATATGACCGATTTTCTCCTTAAGATTCAATAAAAAAATGCTTTAATTTAAATGGCCGTATCTCTTTAAATAATTAAGTTACTAAGACAATTTAAAAAAAAGAACTGTTAAAAAAGGTAAAGATATAACTTTGGCGTTTTATTTACAGGATGTTTCCTAATTGCAGTAAGAAAATCTAAGGGCATATGCCTGCGCCAATTTTATAAAAAAAAGTTTATATAAACATAGGTCTGGAAAGGCTTTGTTTTTAAGATACAAGGTGTTAAACTTTTAAAGAAAAACTGGGTTTTTAATAATATTTTATAAATGCCTTACTCGACATTAATAAAAGTTGGCTGTGGTATCTGCTAAAATAGTGTGGATTCATCTTAGCTTATATTATTGACAGAGAAATGTACGGCACTGACTTTTTGTAACTTTTGTTTTTTTCGGATAAAACACCCAAAGATACAACTTTTTCGTTAAATCATATTTTTAAGTAGCTTGCATAGTTTTCCAGAAAGGAAATAAAATCCGCTAAACAGCAAAATCCTGGACCATACAAGAAACATTATTGCATTTTAATTCTTTTAAAAATTAGGTGTTATAACTTTTTATTAGCAATTATATAATGACAACAATAAATGCTCAATTAAATAACGTTTATACCTAGTCAAACAATTTTTACTACAAAAAGTGTTTTTTTATGTTTTTTATAAAGTTTAACACCCTGTGTATTGAGAACAAAAAATTTTTAGACCCATGTTTATATAAACTTTTGGTCATAAAAATAGCTTAAGAATACTCCCTTAACTTTTCTTACCGCAATTAGGACATACCCTGTATACATGATTTTTTTGGCAAAAATCAATAATTTTTAATCGCACTGTGTGATGTGCTGTTAAGAGGTAGTAATCTTATTTGCGAATAAATTATACCCTTACCAAAGACAATTGTAGTTTCACTATAGACTCCCAGAATAATGATACATTTTTGGTCATTAGTTTAGACGCTGGCTTGGCTGAATTTATGAAGCGTCAAATTATACGTACTGTTTACGTGTGTACTCAATGGATACCCGCTTTATAAATTCCACGAAGCGAGCGTCCAAGCTGATGACCAAACATTTTAGCATTGTTCTGGTTAGTTCTGGTTAGTCATCACATTGGGTGTCTACTTTGCCCATACTTATTTTTAATGTTTTTTCATCACAAATTTGATTACTCTTTTTAGTAAGATATCAAACAGAGAGACTAAAAATTATTATTATGTTTTAAAAACTTTTAATCACTCTGTAAGATGTATTGTTAGCAGTAAATAACAACTGTAACGCCAAAGGTTAAGCTTCGCCTTTCTTTAACATTTTTTTTAAATTGTCTTGATAACCTAATTATTAAAAGAGATATGGCCTTTTAAATTAAAGCATTTTTTTATTGAAGCTTATGGAGACAATCGAGCATATGCGATAATTTTGGCAGGGTGTGTAGTATACAGTGTGTCCCAAATTGGGCCTACATGTATTGGTAACTCGGGAACCATTAGAGCTACAGTGTTGGTTAAATTAGAAAAGTTTTAGACAATTTAATTGCAAATTGCTTTCAGATTTTATTTATCTCTTATAAATTTTTAGATAACTAAGAAAAACCAAAATGGAGCATTTTTAACTTTTCCTGTAGCTCGCAAACTACTAATTTTACGGTTATAGGATTACTACATTATTTGAACAGTTTTTTAAGAAGAATTTAATTTAGGTAAAAATATTTTTCTAAATTCATTTGTTTTTGAGATATTTTCCCAAACTTTTGATTTTTGTACGGATGCCATATTGGATTTTTACATTTTTGAAAAGAGCTTTTAAAGAGCTTTTTATTGATGTATCACAAGTCTAGGTTTTCAGATTGCTTAAGCTCTAAAAACAGTAATTTTTGTTTATTTGATAAGTAAGCTTAGACTAGACTGCGTAATGGCCGCCCCGTTTCATAAAAATATATGATACGCATCTTATAATTTACGTTTAAGATTCTTAGTGATGAACTTGTTACCCCATGTATCTTTTGTGAGAGCGAAATTCAAAACTTATACGAAAAAAGTGAGGCTCTATCAAAAATTAATACTTCCTTATTTTACCTTAAATTGATAATAATTAAACACAACTGTAAAACAAAAATCTATCAGTAAGCAAGAAAATAAAATTACAGTACATGTCTTCCTGCATTTTCCACACATTTCCCGCCGAATTTTCCAATACCTTGCCGGTTACTCGGCGTAAAGTGTTTCAGTTGATAAAAGCAAACATCCCGTACCCTGTGTTCTAGTTCCAGCCTAGTTTCGGGCGGAGAAAACTTGTACACCTCATTTTTTGCGTGTTCACATAGCGTAAAAATCAGCGGGTGTGATGTTCGGTGATCTAGCTGGCCAAGCAATTATTGGAGATAATGTGGTCATTAAAGGTATTTATAAGGACCCCATCACCTCCCTGGTACTGTGCGCTGGACATCCGTCTTGCTGGTTCATTATTGTTTGTATAAGTTTTGGAATTCGGTTTCACAAAAGTTTCTTAGGCTTACAAGTTCGTAACTAAGAATCTAAAATGTCTTTGGTTAGGTTGTTCCTGCTTAGGAAATTGTTCTTCGTATGCAAGTGCTGCAGCTTCTGTATTTCTGTTAGATTTAAAATAAATTTCTAGCATATCCACCTTTTCACATTGGAATATTTAAAAGCAGTTATTGCAAATACTTAAGATAATCAAAACTTTGATTTTTGTTAAAAGCGAAAACGAGAAATAGGATTCACATCATTCAGTTTGTGAGCTACAGGCAAAAGTTTAAAATGCACTATTTTGGTTTTTCTTAATTATCTCTAAATTCATAAAAGATAAATAAAATATGAAAGCAGACTTAATTTGCAATTAAATTGTCTAAAACTTTTCCTTCCTATTTAACCAACACTGTAGCTCGAATGGTTTCCGAGTTACTAATACATGTAGGCCCAATTTGGGACACACTGTATTTTCGGTCTTTGGTAACCATGTTTAAAAAAAAGAAGCATATATATTGGGTGCAAACGGTACAAGAAAGCCATATTATTTCATTGGCAATGTTCATGTGACATGTTTCGTTAGCCTATCCGGTCAAAAAATGTTATAAAATTAATAGAAAACCCTAAATTTATCTTGGTGGCGCATTGGAAATTAAAAGAAACCGAAGTAACACTTCCTAACGTGATCTGTAAATTTTCTCTGTTGACTCGAGAACATATTATGTTGTTTACACACAAAAGAAAAATGATCAGGATTATTTTTTTATACACGTGTTTAGTATTCTAACCAATGTAGATTATAAAAATAAAAACTTAAAAAACTGTAATTTTTTCTAAATATAACTTATTTCACAAACAATTTTCTTAACAATATTCTGTAATAACTTGTTAATTATATGTCACTCTAAAACGTTGGAGTGATTAAACAAAACTCTTTTTGTTTTCTTTTATTGGTGGGTAAATAAGTATAAATTACAAAATACGCTCCTGGACAAAAAAGAACCGACAAACAAAATTTTAATGATGTTTTGGTCCAGTTGTAGCTCCTTTAATCAAGATTATTATTTAATATGGAGTTTGCAAAAAGTTTTATGGAAATGGGAGTTAAACAGAGAAGAGCCAAATGTTGTATTTTGCCCAAATTTTTGAACACCCTGCGGAATAATTTAACGTCACATTTTTTTAATAGAGTAAATTTTAAAATTTTCATTATTTATTTATATCAGTTTAAAAATTTTAAAAAATTATCTCTTTTGATTTTTTGTCTTTTTTATGATAAAAAAATAATTTGGTTTGTTAAGTTGGTTTCGTAGTTTTTAAATTAATAATAAGATATTTAACTCTTAAAATATACAGGGTACGACAAATAGCAAAGTTAAAAAAACACTATATATTATGTCACCAGTAAAGAGATCTTTTAAAGACCTTTTAAAAATAGTACATTTGTTATATTTATTTGTTTTCAAAATATGACCACCAAATTCTTAAGATTCCCCAATATCTACGCAATTTAGCGTACATCATAAGTAAATTGCATTGTTTTCTTTGAAAATTTGTATTTTCTCATAGAATAGAGATACTAATGCAACTTAAAAAAAAGGAAATATTAAAAAAGATTGGGCTTTAAAATCCAATGCACTGGTGAAAAATTGTGACGTTAAATTGTTCCACAAGGTGTTTAAAAATTTCGGCATAATGCAACATTTGGCTCTACCCTGTATAACACCTAATCCTATAAAACTTTGTGCAATCCCCATTATAAATAATAATCTTGATAAAAGGAGCTATAACTGAACCAAAAAATCATTGTAATCTGTCAAAATACCAAAACGTTATTTGGGATTAAATTTGAACAAAATTATATTTGTCCGGTTTTTTTGTGGAGTGTAGTTTACCTGTAACAAAAAATTTGTTAACCATTATTATCTTCCAGATTTGCACACTTGCAGTCTTCAATCACACTAAAATAATTTGAAATTTTTGGAAAATTTAAGCAAATTATATTGATTATAAGAAATTATTTGATTTAAAAAATTATTGTGAATAAAAGGATTACTAAATTAAATGTTAATTTAATTTTCCAGTTTCCGAATCTCTTATGTGTCTGATTATGAACTTTCCCAGAGCTCTGATATAACATGTTTTAAAAAAATCTGCTTGATTAATTTAAGCGCACACATTTTAAAACATAAGTAATATTATCAAGGTGGCCATACAACATAAAGGTATGTGTGTAGTCATAAATTTAATGCCTACTTCTTTAATACGTCTAAGGTCCAGGTAAGATTTTTGTACCTGTTTTCATCTTAATGTGCCTTTATTCGACAACTTCGATTTTGTGTGCTGTATAATGCGATTCTTAAGGAACTTTTTATTTCAGTTTGGTTTATTTAGTGTGCATGAATTTTACAGGTACAGGGTATAATCTCAGGGGCGTAACAAGTTAGCGTATATTAAATTGACACAAAATATGCACATGTTATACGCAATAATGGAAACATATATAGAACTATTTAAAAAGCATTACTTATCCGTATCCGTCTCGTAATGCGCTGCGCAGAACCGATACGTTATGCAAAACGTATGGATCAGACACACGACACGTATCCTATCGCGATCGGTAACGTATCTTGACCTTGTTCCGACAAAATGGAAAAATCCTAAGGAGGAATAACCACAAATAGCAAAAATTACTGCAAAATAACTAAAAATGTTGGTAAAGACACAAAATCAAATACGTTTTAATTGGTTTAGTTGATTGCATAAAATGGATACGTAACGTATGTATTGGGGCGTTCTTTAACCTTTTTTGAGCGGCCACGTACATGTATCGTCTTTCGTTGCGTATACGAATAGGTATACTTAGTGTGAAAATTTAGGGTGTTAATTTTTGTCTCAATAAATAATACAGTAATAACGTAGATATTATAAAACAATCAAATGTGTTATGTTTGTCTCTGTTGTCCTATACTTAGACGCAAAACGTTAAGATGACATTTTTCGGGAAGTAAGTGTATTATAAATTTAAGTTTAAAAACATCTCTTTTAAATGTAATTTTAATTAATTTTATCCCTTAATATTTACAAAACTGCACAATGCACATAAATGTATCTACAAATTTACATGCCAAACCGAAAAAAAATTGGAATGTTATAATGAAGTATATCTTGAGACTTCAAAGTCAATCTAAATAGTATCAATTTATATGAATTTATGCAATATAACAGTAAAGCAATGTCATCCAAAAGATCAAGTTACTATAAATTCTGCAATTGGTTTGTTTTAGTTTTTTTATGTCACTGAATTTAAAATTTAATAGTTTTCAAAAAATAAAATAAAATATAATATTGATAATTAAAATTATAATAAGCTCGTAAAATTTAGAAACGGAAATTAAAAAATTTATACGTCGTAGATGCAATATGTATGCAGATGTATGCAAATATTTAGTTTGTTTAAATATTTTTTTGTGTAAATATTATTATTTTATTACTTTTTTTTCTTATCTTTAGACAATCCACGAAGGCTAAAAGCCCAAATACCGTGGGTATGTTAAGCAAGGTTAGAGGAAGTTTGTGATCATGGGACTTAAATATTTGGAGTAGAAGGAAAGATCTCCGCTAGCAGCAGATTTCACATTCTAGAAACTGTAAGGATAAAGAAACAAACAAAGTGGGAAGTTTGGGGCCAGTCTAGTTGGCTCGTATAAGGGTGCATACGTGCGGTACCACAAGTTTATCTCTTTGGAGTTGCAAGTGGACAATTACCCAGACAGAGAACAATATGCCAGAGAGGGTGGGATTTGGTATACATACAGATGAATGTACAAATTAGAAGGAAATAATACTTTTTGGCTCGTATGAGAAATTCAAGCTTTTTAAAAGCCGTTATGTCAATAGATACAATGTATTCATACCAGTTAAGATTATTCTCAAATGCGACGCACACAAGGTTGAATGGGTCCTTGCTCTGCCAGACCTGGCCACTCATAAGCATAATGGTGAGTGTTTGATGACTTTTTTCTGACAATGAACATAACTGGGTTTTGAACGCATAAAATTTAACAAAATTTTTGGCGCCCAATCCGATATTAAATTTAATACATCGCCTTGCGTGTGCTTAAGAACTGGACTGAAGGGTACTATCGTCAGCAAAACTATGAATGGAATTGGTTATGAAAGAGAAAAGGTTATTAATGTGAAGAAGGAACAAAGTTGGTGCCAGTTCTAAACACTAAGGTTCTCTAACATAAACTTGGTGAGAGCTTGAACCGTCAAGAATAGAGTTTAGTTCGAAAATCGTGGACGGAAAGTTTATTGAGTAGCGCGTCTCAGTTTTTTTAACAATTGCTGATGATGATAACACAGGTACGTCATCAACAACCAAATACTAGCCTACAAAAGCAGCGACTTGTCATGTATATTTTTACAATAGGCATTAATTAACTGTAGCACAAAATAACTAGCTACCGCAAATTGTAGATATAGGGTTCGATGAGACGTGTGTTTAGGGCATTTTGCTGCTATCAAAGTATGACGTAGCGGTGTTTAACTAACAGCATTTGAACTTTATACCATCCAGCCCAGATAAATTATTGGTGTTTAGGGAAGATAGGATACGCTTAATATGTTTCACCTTAAATATAAGATTTGGTATTTTATGAGGGACTGGGAGAATAGGTGGAATTAGATGATTGACAGGTGGGTGAAGGGGTGAATTAGCAGCATATCGCTTGGCAAATAAAAAGTTTTGCCTTTCCTTTAGATAAAAAATAATTTTATATTCCAAGGTTAGTGGTGAAAAAGAATTGGTAAAAGAATCTACAAAGGTTTTCTTGGTGTGAGAAACATAGGTTTTATTACCTAATAGACTTGACTCGGTCAGTTGCTTAGAGATTTCGGATGGTATCCGTAGAGTAGCAAGTAATTAAGTATTTTCGTAATGCGTGCGGACAGTAAAAATTAGGAAAGTAGTTTGGTGTAGTAGCTGTCCACACGCACTAAAATACTTATTTACTCGCTACTCGACTAAATTAATAGCCGTGTCTGAACAAGGCATTAGGCCTTTCCAGTCGGCCGAGTTGTAGTGCCATACGGTGCGTGGTGCATTCATTTACCTCAGGATGTGCAGAGTAAGATACAGTAACCAAGCTATGATCTAAGCGACCTAGGGAAGCATTAACAGATGCTTCATAAAGTTTAGGGTTGGAGGTTAGAAGGAGATCTAAGAGGTTTGAACTTTAATTTTGGACCTAGGAGAAAAGTAGGAGGGTACCATAATACTGCCGTCCAACGAAAAAACACCGTATGATATATGGATTATTATATGCACATCCGGTATTTATTCGTTGGACTTTGTTGAAAGAAAGTCAAAGAATTCGACATAGGAATTGTCAAATGGGGACCGGTACAAACAACAGATACATTTAGTGGAAGACCTAAGGAAAAGTTTAAGCCAGAGGATATCGGGCCTACCCTACGAAAAGACGAAATAACTTCGTACCTTAGGAAAAGGAGGTGGCTAGTTGAAATTTAAGAACTTACTTGATTTTCTTGATTTTCGATTTTTCATTAGAAAGACTATGTGGAGCATAGATGTCTGAAGGTGATGGTGAAAGGAGTTTATATTGGTGTTAAGGCGCACATATTATAACAAACGAAATTGAACTTTTTTCGATGGGGACCCCCTCTTAAAGCATTCGCCTGGAGATCCGGATGGAAGGAGTATTTTAATCGGGAACATTTTACTTCCGGATATCGTCATCATTTTTACTACACCGTAATGTATATTAATTGCCTAAGTTGATTTTTGTAACTATAAAGAGTTTTTATTATACTTAAAATCTTAAACAAAGTTAAAGCGGCTATATTAAAATATAAATGAGAATATGTTCTAAAGTTTTAAAAGGTTCTTTTTTAACCCTTAGTCTAAGTATTTAAGTAAGTGGTAATAAATAATATAAAAAAAAGATTAAAGCACATTTTTGGTTTTTTAATGCCTTTACTTTAAATATTACCATAAAACTAATTTTAATATAGGTACCTACTTACAATATTAACTTTCGCAGTTTCGATTAAATGTTAAAAATGAAAAGATGAATGCACTTTTGTTAATTTTTCATATTTTTAGCAATAACTTGCCCTATGTGTAACTAAATAGAGTAATTTTTTTATTTCTTAGTTTTGACCCATGTGACCAGTTGTCCCAAAATTCCGTTTTCAAATTCCAAAATGTTTGATCTATTTGTCCTCTTGTAACACACACTGTATCAGGGCAGTATAACTTGTTTGAGGCGCCTTAGGCTAGAATTTCCGAAGCGCCTATTTTCCACCAAAAAATTTTTGAACCACCCGAAATAAAATTTGATGAACAAAAAAAAATTACTTTACTTTATTTTTCTATTTCATTCCAAAGCACCTTATTTACAGAGAATTAGTCACCAAAAATCCCCACCCGACCTAAGCTTTCTTAAAAACTCCCCTGTCTAGCGCCTATTACTCCCCTGTCTGGCGCCTATTTTTTCATGGCGCCCTAGGCTGTAGCCTAGTCAGCCTAATGGTTAATACGGCACTGCACTGTATATAACATAAATACTTAAATGAAATTAAAAATATGCATATGCTCAGTACATAAATTACCCACTTCATATATTTTTAAAAATAAGTAGCAATACAAACACAATTATAGTTCCGACTCTCTGAAAATAGATGTTTATTGTGTGTTAGTTTTCATTTGAAAATAAGTATTAAGAAATAACAATACTACTGTGTTTTAGTAATTTTCTATCCACAAATTCTATATTCGTATTATGGTATTGACTAAATCTCAAAATAAATAAAAAAACAAATAATCATAATAATAAAAAAATAATCAGACTTTAAAAAAATTACTAAAGGTCACTAAAAAGTTAAAAATAATAAAAAAATTAATAAAAAGAAGTTGGGTAATAGCATATTTCATAAAAGTATAAAATCTTTTGTATATTTAATTATTAACATTGATTAATTGAGCACATAGGTTATTACCCGACCTTTTTCTTTAACTTTTTAGTGACTTTTACCAATAATTTTTTGAAGTCGGTTCAATATATTTTTTTAATGATTATTTTTAGCTTTTAAGTTTTTTAATATTACAATTAAATCGATAAATATTTGCTAAAAAACTATCTATCGATTCATAAGCTTTTGACAGCAATGGAGGTTTAAATAAGGAAATAAGGAATTAAAAAAAAGACTAGAGACTAACCAAAACTAACCATGACCCCCAACTATACTCTATCTTTAGTTCCTTACATTGTCTATCAAAAGCTTATAAATTGATACACATGGGGCTGCAACAAATCGATACACACGGGGCAGTAGCTATCCGCTTATCTTTAAGTTCGGTGAAAAGGGTTAATGTTTACCCCAAGGTTGTCGATTCTGAACGCTCCCTTGATCTTTCCTACGAACGTCAGAGAGAAAAAAATAGGTCTAGTACCTTTCTCTCTCGCGATCCTGTCTTTTAAATAAAAAAGAGTTTTTAAAATCGGTCCACAAACACCGAGTAATCGCGTAACATACACACAAAAAAAACATACGCGGCGAATTAAGAACCTCCTCGTTTTCCAAGTTGGTTAAAAATAAAAACATACAGGTGAATTGTAAACTTCCTTCTTTTGGTCGGTGGACGTATACCTATTTATATGAGCAAATGCCCACTAGAGTTAACTTTGCCGCAAAAAACTGGAGTCCGCCTTGCCGAAAAAATAAGTCTAGTACCTTTCTCTCTCGCGATCCTGCCTATGTTTTTTATGGGACCACCGCGAAAGTGCACTCTTTCAAATAAAAAGAATTTTTACAATGGGCCCGCAAACATCAGAGTAATCGCGTAACATACACACAAAAAAACATATGCGGCGAATTGAGAACCTCCTCGTTTTCCAAGTTGGTTAAAAATAAATTCTTTGGCTATCAATAAAAAAACACTGAAAAAAAACCGTTGCAAACTATAATTTTAATGTATAAAAACGATTGTCCCCAAAATATACAGACTGTTTACGGGTGAGCTTCACAAAATGACAAAAAAAAATAAAAATTTTACTTTTCAAAAAAAAGTAATTCTTGATAAAAAAAATTCTTGTAAAAAATAAGTCGCAAAGATAAAAACCTAATTTTGTATACAGGCTTCGCAAAAACTTTAAAAACGTGATTTTTCTCCAAGAGTAAACTACCTTTTTAAGTTCCATTTTTAAGCAAAATGTCTTTAAGGAATATTTTTGGAATAAAGTTTCTATTTTATACTTTTATTTATACAATCAGTAGGTATGGTCAAATATGCAATTAAAATACCCACAAAGTATTATCATACTTACTAAATGGGACCAATAAAATTGTTTTCTAGGTATGTCATAAAACTAACTGTACATATAAAGTCGCTTAAGAAATCACAAGACATTCTTCGGAATTAAAGTAAAACCACGGCAGCCGTATGTAAGTAAATTAAAATCTGGTTTTGTTTAATAGCTTTGCTCCATACCAAAATCTCATAAAAATAAAAACTTGAAAGTTCATAACCGGTCAATCGCCTTCTAATAAACAAAACCTTATTATAAATTACAACCATTAATGTTTTAATATTGAAAATTATTTTTGAAGCGCTAACAACGCATTTGGTTTAAAACAGGTCGTGATGAGCAATTAAAAATATTTGACTTAATTTTGTTACCAGGCAACTTTAATGTTGTCTCCAAATGTATTTCCTATGCTTTTTATTTTAATTGATCTTGATAATACCAAAGCTATTCCATATGTTTCATATGTGTTGTTAAAAAAAAAAGAATATTATTAGTAACTTATCTTTTGTAAGTTTAATATCAGAAGGGCTCCGAAATTTAACTAGGTGGTTGTATATAATTTAATTTTAAATGAGAAGCTTTCATTCAAGCCATTAAGAGTCAAAGTGTAATTCAGTTAACTGGGTAATTTTATGGTAATATAAAGACAGTTTTATTAATTAATAAAAACAAACATCCATTCGTTTCCGTAAATCATTCTGCAAATACGAGATGAAGAAAAAGTTCGATAACCAATCAAGTATTATTTCTTCCTAAACTTAAATTCGTCATCAGAATTTGGACATCAGGTAAAAATTTGTCCTTACTCTAAAAAACCGAAAATTATTTTCTGTTCGTCTTCGGTAGCAACAAGTTGGAAGAGATGTCCCGTTAAGCTCTCACATGGAATTGTGCATGGAAAATTTGGGGGAATTGAAAAGGCAGCTTTCTTTTGGAACAAGGCGCTGTGATTAAATATTCCTAAAGCCGGCTGTCCATGAGAGCGGTTTTCCGCCCGCGTATTAAAAATACGCGCAGAAAATCAGCTGACACGTCCATTGTAGTGAAAAATATTAAAGCGATTTGTTTTGAATATGGTGATTTTATGTTAGAATTTTTTGGTTGATACTACGGTTGTAAAGGTCACTAGATGTCAATCATCATCTGTCTGTGGGATGGCAAATGGATTGGATAATAGATAATAATGCTTCTTTGACAGTATTAAATAATTAAATTGTTTTCTATTATTATGTTGTCTTAACTCCTTTAATAAAGTATAATATTGGCTATAAACATTTCTTTCTAAAAAAATTATTCTGACTCAAAACCTGTGCCTTCTTTTTGTCCTTGATCGGTTATAGCTCCTCAACAATATGTCTTAATGGCCTATGATGCATACTGATGGATTGGCAATTTATCCCTTCGCAATAGTGTCCATAGTAACTTCTTTTTAGTAAGCTAAATTAAGGAGCTACATCTATTTTAATGTAGATAGTCAGGTATGCTCAACGTACCCCAAGTGAGGTAAGTTGAGCAAGGGTATGGGGCTAGTGGAGCACTTAGAAAGTACAGCCAAATTATAGGTTTAATGTTATAGCTTAGTGACTTAAGGGTCCGATACTTCGGTTTTTGAGTAGAAGCAAATGCTTTATACAGTGAATAGAGTATGTCAACATTATTAGATTTTTGAACAGACCCACCTCAAAAGTCCTGCTGGCACCCCCACCCCCTCAAAGTTGGTTAAGGGATTGATATAGTTTTTTCTAATATCTTCTAAACGGTAAATGATAAAAAACTGATTTTAGTGTCGTTAGATAGAGCACAAAATTCTGCAAAATAGTAATAATTAAAATTGTATTTTTGTTTATTACGTAAGAATCTCCAATATAAAAAAGTTGGAGGGGAGCATCCACCGGGCATTTTTACGATATATCTTCCAAACCGTCTACCAAACAAAAAAATATAAGACACAAAAAATTAAGGCCAAAGTTTTCCCTATCGAATGGTGTATAACATTATACTATTTTCTTTTAAATTAAAGCTACCAGTGGCGTACAAAAGTAGCACTACACCAGTATAGTAGGTAGTTAAAAATAGAAATTTTTAATGTTATACTTTTATTTTATTTTTTCAGAATATTTCTCACTTTAGTTATATTAATTGGTAATATTACCTTATTGCGCATAATAGTAATAATAAAAATAATATTTTTGTTTTTTTGGTAAGACTCTACAACAACAAAAAAGTCGAAGGGGAGTATCCATACGGCACTTTTTACCATATATCTTTCAAACCATTAACAAAAAAAAATAAACAACATAAACAGCTAACCCCAAAGTTATCATTTAGACTATTATCTTTTAAAATAAAGCTATCAGTGGCGTACCAAATTAGTACTACATTAGTAAAGTACCTAGAAATCTAAATATTTAATGTTATTCTATTAATTTTAAAAGATTATTTTTCACTTTAGATTTATTAATTAATAATTATGCTTTACATTTTATTTACTTATTTCTTTTGTTTTATAATTTGATTCATTATATTTTTAAATAAATAACAACAGTATTATAATAACTTTTTATTATAAAGATAATAACAAATATGGCTTATACAGTGTGTCCCAAGATAGGTGTTACAAGAGGACAAATTAACCAAAAATTTTGGAATTTTTAATCGTCCTTTTGGAAAACTGGTCGCATGGTCCAAAACCAATAAATACAAAATTTTATTTCAATTGGTAATATACAGGGCAAGTTATGAATGGTGTGTGAATGAGAAGGAGTAGGGGTCAAGGTACAATAAGCCTTCAGGCTGCAGCGCACCACCTAGGGGGCGGTCGTCGGACCTGGGTGGGATGACCCCGAAAGGGTGAAAAAAAAGTTATAACTAAAAATATGAAAAATGACCAAGAATAAAAGACCTTTATTTTTAAAAATAGGACAAAATTGTATAGGTAAATGTTGTAGAGAACTAAATTTTATGTCAAAATTTAAAGTTAAACATGTTAAGTAAAAATAAATATTTTTGTCAATTTTTTAACTCTTCTGTTTAATACCAATTGAAGTAAAGTTTTGTATTTATTAGTTTTGGACCATGCGACCGGTCTGTCCAAAATTTCGTTTTAAAATTCAAAAATTTTTGTTCCATTTGTCCTCTTGTAACATCTATCCTGGGACACACTGTATATGAAATCAATAAAAAAACACAATATTACACAACCTAAAATACCTAATTACAACATTCCGCACACAAACATAACCTGGTACATTTTAATTTTTTTAAAAAACAATACAATTTGTTCCACAAATCTTACATTTACATTTTATTAGTGTATCAAATGATATTTTTTTAAGTGGTCCACAGTGGTGTCCATTTAGTATTCTCAAAATCCATCCCCATTCAGATGGACATGAAAGTTCAACCACTGGTTGGCAGAGATTACCCCAAACAAATCCTGCTTGATAAATGTACTGATTAATGTGAAGTGCTAAAGCATTAATTGTTGGGGGTAAATTCTCAACCGTTCGTTTTATTTTTGGCAAAAAGTTGCATTCGAATTTTAAAACGAAATTTTGGACAGACCGGTCGCATGGTCCAAAATTAATAAATACAAAACTTTACTTCAATTGGTATTAAACAGGGCGAGTTAAAAAATTGACAAATATGTTTATTTTTACTTAAAGTGTTTAACTTTAAATTTTGACATAAAATTTAGTTCTCTACAACATTTACCTATAAAATTTTGTCCTATTTTTAAAAATAAAGGTACTTTATTCTTGGTCATTTTTCATATTTTTAGTTATAACTTGCCCTGTATATTACATATTGAAATAAAATTTTGTATTTATTGGTTTTGGACCATGCGACCAGTTTTCCAAAAGGACGATTAAAAACTCCAAAATTTTTGGTAAATTTGTCCTCTTGTAACACCTATCCTGTTACACACTATATAAGCCATATTTGTTATTATCTTTATAATAAAAAGTTATTATAATACTGTTGTTATTTATTTAAAAATATAATGAATTAAATTATAAAACCAAAGAAATAAGTAAATAAAATGTAAAGTATAATTATTAATTAGTAAACCTAAAGTGAAAAATAATCTTTTAAAATTAATAGAATAACATTAAATATTTCGATTTCTAGGTACTTTAGGGTGTAGTACTAATTTGGTACGCCACTGGTAGCTTTATTTTAAAAGATAATAGTCTAAATAATAACTTTGTGGTTTGTCGTTTATGTTGTTTATTTTTTTGTTAATGGTTTGAAAGATATATGGTAAAAAGTGCTGTATGGATACTCCTCTTCGACTTTTTTGTTGTTGTAGAGTCTTACCAAAAAAACAAAAATATTATTTTTATTATTACTATTATGCGCAATAAGGTAATATTACCAATTAATATAACTAAAGTGAGAAATATTCTGAAAAAATAAAATAAGAGTATAACATTAAAATTTTCTATTTTTAACTACCTACTATACTGGTGTCGTGCTACTTTTGTACGCCACTGGTAGCTTTAATTTAAAAGAAAATAGTATAATGTTATACACCATTCGATAGGAAAAACTTTGGCCTTAATTTTTTGTGTCTTATATTTTTTTGTTTGGTAGACGGTATGGAAGATATATCGTAAAAAATGCCTGGTGGATGCTCCCCTCCAACTTTTTTATATTGGAGATTCTTACGTAATAAACAAAAATACAATTTTAATTATTACTATTTAGCAGAATTTTGTGCTCTATCCAACGACACTAAAATCAGTTTTTATCATTTACCGTTTAGAAGATATTAGAAAAAAACTATATCAATCCCTTAACCAACTTTGAGGGGTGGTGGGGGTGCCAGCAGGACTTTTGAGGTGGGTCTGTTCAAAAATCTACTAATGTTGACATACTTTATTCACTGTATGAAGCATTTGCTTCTACTCAAAAACCGAAGTATCGGGTCATTTTTGAACAATAAGTCACTAAGCTATTAGGTAGGTGTACAATAAAAATACATTTTGACAATTTGCTTTTTATATTTAGAATCCTATAGTCACAAAACAACAAATCTCATCAATAAAACTGCAACGTACCTATCTTAGCCCAACTACTCAATTTAAACTTGAATATTTGTATAATTATTATTAACATAGCTTATACAATGACATATCAAAAAAAAAAACATTTAAGACATTAAGGAGTCTAAATCTTCATTTAAAACAAAACAAAGTAATTTTTTATTTGGTTAAAAAACTAAAAATCAAATCAGCAAAACATCAACTTTAAGATAACTTATTATAGCATTAATTTAAGATTAGACTTTCTATTAATAAACAGACTTTATATGCAACTATCAATATTGCTGATATAATTTAAAAAATATATTAAATAGATATTGTTTGTCAGTGATTTGACTCCTTTTCTTGGACCAGCCTTTGGGTATGGTCGAACTATTTCAGGAGGAAATTTATGAATAGATAGGTCAGCTCGTTTTTTGGTTGCTTGTACGGGATGCAGCCTCATATAAGTCTTGAGTAGTATAGGAACCTCTAGTAGTCGAATTTTTAGAAGTCCGTATCCTAAAAAAATAAAAATCATTTTATACTTCTGTTAAAATCGTGGGATTAGGTGGACAACTGTAGCTCAACTAACCCCAACCTGAAATTTTAAAGCAAAAGTGAATTTATTAAAAACGGATAGAATTATATTCAGTATCTTTATAAAAATCAAAACTGCAATAAATTTACTAAAGATTAACACTTGCCTGATTGAAAAAGGATATTATTTAACTATCACAGACGAAATATTCTGTCTGAAAATTATTATACTTTTTAATCACAAAATAAACAATACGTGGAGGTACTTTTCTCGATCGCCGCGTCACCACTGGCGGTCGCGCGATGTTTTCCTCTTGTGCAACCCCTTCTTTACGCTATTTGATGCGTTTGCGTACGGTAGATAGTTTTTGATATATTTGGATTGCCCAACTTACCTCTATACTCAACTAGCCCCGCCCTACCTTAGGTGATGGACACAACTTTTTATTCCCAAAAATAGCTCAAAAATCTTACTAAAAACACATTTTGGTCTGTGATTTACATGCTACAATGGACATGATATATGATTCCCGTTGTATGTTTAGTACATGGGTACGAATCCGTGGTTAATTTTGCTTTAATACTCTTCGACCTTCAAAAAATTGTTCGTGAGGATAAAAATACGAAATTTGTGTTTAGAAAAATCCATCGAAAACCATAGGCTACATCAATGAGTCCGATATTTTTTTGTACGGTACAGCTTATTGGCGATAGGTTTAAACTAAGTTCATAATTGAATTAAGTATATTAGAATATATTTTAATAATCCAAAAAATATCAAGAAATACCACAATTATAATATGCAATTACATACAGTGTTTTCCGATGTATGGTTAAATTTAAACAAAATATATTTATGAGTCTGAAATACATTACACTAATAACTGATTCAAGTTCTAACCCTATTTTGTTCTTAACACGCACGCAATGCCTTATAGTCTCGAGAAAGCCTAATTTTACATGTTTTACTGACTTTCAAGATTTAAATTAGACCTTTCCAAAAATTGTTCGTGAGGATAAAAATTCGAAATTTGTGTTTAGAAAAATCCATCGGAAACCATAGGCTACATCAATGAGTCCGATATTTTTTTGTACGGTACAGCTTATGGGCGATAGGTTTAAACTAAGTTCATAATTGAATTAAGTATATTAGAATATATTTTAATAATCCGAAAAAATATCAAGAAATACCACAATTATAATATGCAATAACATACAGTGTTTTCCGATGTATGGTTAAATTTAAACAAAATATATTTATGAGTCTGAAATACATTACACTAATAACTGATTCACTTCTAACCCTATTTTGTTCTTAACACGCACGCAATGCCTTATAGCCTCGAGAAAGCCTAATTTTACATGTTTTACTGACTGTCAAGATTTAAATTAGAAATTACAATTAATACACCAAAGCGTAATCGAAATAAGGAGTGGTTTTATTACTCTTTCGTGTTTACGTAGAGCTCTTAGAGTATATTTTAGGCACCGAATAGGTTCATATTTCTTGCTCAGTAGAAAACAAAATCAAATTTATTACTTTGATTTAGTATCTCTCCAATATAGGCTCGGTTACATATTCCAGTAAAAGTATGTAAATGAGATATTTTTCTGCTATGCATGTTGAGGTTTTGCTTTTTCCTAAATTAAAGGGGATATATTCCATAAAAGCCTAGAAAATAGTTTGATATGTGTGATTATGTATGATTATTATAGTGCTCGTAATTTTACTAGTACACATATAGTTCAAGTTGATGGGTGGAGGCTCAAGATTTAAAGAAAATACGTTTTCTACTTAGCCGACGTTTCGGAAAATGTATTTCCTTCTTCAGGGCAATTAGAAAATATGTACGTACGTAGGTATATGTAAAATAAATATGCATTATTGCACTTATTTAGTTTTTTTTTCCCGACATTCCGAGTAAAATGATACTAAATTTGCTACTTTTTGACATCCAACCTTTCTTCTTTTTTATTTTTGTTTTTAACCTAGATTGCCATAAATGCGATAAAATTACAAATTTTGGATCAAGCAGTCACGGAAAAATAAATGTGATGCTATTTTGTTTTTGCAGTCTTTATCGTATAAAATTTGCAACATCGTATTTATGGTCTTAAATCATTTTTTTAATGAATCGAGGGTGGCCCACTATAAAAGCTAAGAAGAGCATTTTCTTTCCATCAATTTGAAACTACCAAAGACACTCTAATTGTCTTTGATACCACACAATCAATATTTTACTTACCAGTATAATATTATAAAAATCCTTATTAACTATAACAGCAACAGCTAACTCGTATTATTGAGATAGAACTTAGGGGGCACTAAGGAATAACTGGTTATTTATGTAGATACTGCTTATTGTTCTCTACTTTAATTAACCACCAAAAGGGTTGATATGTGTTAACTATTAGGGAAATAATTAATTGATACGGATTTTTCAGATATACTTTTAACTAAAATGTTGATTGTGTTATAGCATACTGTCGGTGAAAAAATAGTGTTTTAAGCTAGTATAGTGAGCCAAACTTGATTCATTTCAAAAAACTGACCTAGGATCATAAATACGATTTTGCAAACTTTAGGCGATTCTGTAGTGGCCACTAAAAACAAAAGATTGTCAAATCCATTTTTCTGTTACTACTTAATCCACAATTGGTCGTTTTATCGCATTTATGGCATTCAAGATTTAAAAAAATAGAGGTTAGATGGCAAAAAGTAGCAAATGCAGTGTCATTGCAGAGGTTAATCATCAACTTTTATCCATATACAACATAACTGGATTTATTTTATATTTATATTTGTTTACCATTTGCGTGAAAACAAGCAAATCTAGAAAATTGCAGCTCTTTTTATTATTGTAAATAAATTTTACTAAATTTTTAAAATTTGGTTCCAGTATTCTACTTGCATCCAATAGCTATTACATTCTCATTGAATTAATTACATACTCTAATTGATAATCACTTAACCAAATATAACCATCTGTTATGGTTCCCAAACCCATCACAAAAATCCTGCTTTATAAAAAGACATTCTTATTTAAATAACAACGTTTAAGTAACGACGCTTATGCCATGACTATTATATCGTTTTACGATAATATAAGTACTTTAAATTACACACCATCTTTTAGGAGAGACTAGACATTAATTTAAATAAGAACCTGAAGCCATAATTTTTAAAACCTGTATGTGTACATGATTTCAATACCGTTGTACTGTTAGACCAATTATTAAAAATCTTATCTGATTTTGGTGTAAGTGTATAAGTGGGTACTAAGATTCCTAGAGTACAGTCCGATGACCATGATGACTTTTAGGTGGGTTTGAAGCAATGAAAATAAATGATATATGATATAATTATATATTACAATGGCAACGAGTCTAAATGGTCTATTATTACGGGTTCTTAAAATGTATTACCAGGTAAGTATAGAACAAAAATCTTTTTGATCCCTACACCAGATAAGTTGAAATAGTTTCTTTAAGTATTTTCACATGATACAATCGGAGACAATAACTTTACGTCATTTTGCTTTGTCTTCGGTCATTTAAAATAATGTTATGTTATTTTTAATTATTAAAATAAAATGTGTACATTCCTTTGACTACGTTTTTAAAAAGAAAAAAAAAAGGATATAGAAATTTAAACCGAAGTAGAGGCAACTGCAGGCAGTAGACAGGCATCTTTGTGATGCTCTATTTAACAGTATTAAAATAAATCTATTTGAAACAAATTATATCTGTTAGACTCATTTGCCAAATTCGCCGAAATAAATATTCAATTCGCCATATGATCAAAGCCAAATGATCAGTTGCCGAAAATATGTTCTATATCGGAATCTGTTTAAGCCGATTTACACATTTCGCGAACTGGGCTATCCAGAGTTGCTCAAATGGTAAATATGAATATGTTTTGGCAAATAATCATTTTTAGTTTAATATTTTGCCGATTGTGCAATTAAGAAATGAACAGACCTCGAACACAACTAAAAAATGCTACTGATCCAGGAAAACAACATTTATTTCTTAGAAACAGCTTATTACTTAAATGGAAACTACTTAATATTATTTATTTATTACAACAAGAAGAACTTTCATGGCACTTACTATTACATTTGATATTGCTCGAAACACATTTACACTTTTTATTTTGGCATTGTTGTCTGGCAATCACATCTTGTGAACCCTTACTTCACTTCACGTATGATTTCTTTATAGTTTTGATCCGATAAAGGCGAACTTTTCGGCAACCGATCATCCGGCTTTGATCATGTCGCGAATTGAGTATTTATTTTGGCGAATTGACGAATTCGGCATGTGTGTCTAACATATCCAACATGTTTGGGATAAGGAGGGCCAGAATGGGCATCTTGGAAATGGTATACGAGGTTTAAGGGTAAATGAGAACAAAGTTAAGGTTTTATGTACCTAATAATATGCTGTATAGAAAGTTTTAAAATTCTCAGTATTTCTGAAAATATCCAAAAAAAAACTGAAAGACCTAAAATTTGTTTTATTTTTTCCTAGTATTGTTCTAAAATCGGATTTTAAAATGAATTGCACTTTTGCATTGCCACTTTATTTGCTTTATCCAATGGTGGTATTTGGTTTTAAATGCGACGTTTTGTTTTCTTGGGACTGTCATATTATTTTTTTAATACGTCATCAAAATACTTATAACTCCAAAAATAATTTGAGTTTTGAAAGATCCTCTTGTAGGCATATTCTTAAATAGTAAAACTTTGAAAATATGAAAAAAAAACTAAAAATCCACTTTTTTAAAACTTTTATACCAAAATACCCCCTTAATCTGCACAAATGAGAAACAACTGAAAGCTTTTGTATGTTTAAGCGCAAATTAATGATCATACCGTCATTCCGTGAATGTTAAGAAAAACAAATTATCCACCACCAACTTAATTATTTGTTTTTAAGGATTTTCCGATATTTTAAATAAATTACAAAAAAAAATTATCACAGATAGTTTGCTTATTGTTAGATTCACTTGACTAGAAAAAAAGCTAAAACAAGTTTTGTTTAGAAATTGTTATTGTATAAGTAAATCATTTAACTTTTAATTTTTTTAGTGCTTTATTTGGTAAGTAACAAAGACATGACAAATAAGAATATTTTGACATTAGATTTACTACCTTAACTGTTTAAACATCCAGCATGGTGTAGCATATATCTACCAGAGGCAGCTTTGCCTGAAAAATAAGTCTAGTACCTTTGTCTTCCGCGATCCTTACTGGGTTTTCTTATGGGACCACCACGGAAGTAATTGAAATACATACATAAAAATAGTTCAACATATAACCTCCGTCGTTTTTTTAAAGTCGGGTAATAAAGCTCCAAATATCCCACAATAATTTTCAGTATGAAGACCAGTAATGGTACGCCTGACCTGTTTCAGTTTCCATATGATATTGAATGTTTTAGGGGAAATAAAGAAACATTTAAAAAAACAAAAATTAGAGCGGAATCTAAGATATATTTTTTATGGTTTTGATTTAAGAAAATAATAAATTTATGTTTAGAGATTAGCGGAGAAAAAGTAGTAAAAAGGCATTGATTTTTTTTTGCTACTGTTAAAACAATTTTTGACCTCTGGGATGGATTTACGTACTAGCCCAAAGTTTATTTTAAGTAACTAATGAAGTTTTATGTAAATTAGCCGGTACAATGTTAGACAAACTAAGTTTATAAAAATAGTCCTGAGTACACAAAGAATGCACCTAATTAAAGTTCAATAACAGCGGTTGAGTCCCCTTCTTTAGTCAGATTTATATTTAAATACACACGCAGGTTTTATATATGTATGTGTAGTTCTAATTTAAAGTTTTTTCTAAAGTGTGATTTCTTTTGATTAGAATTTATTTTAAGAGCAAGCAGTACGTACACATAGGCTATTAAATGACAAAAATATATTGGGAAACGAACGTGATATGTTCAGACATGTGTTTGCGGGAAATTCTTTCTATACTCACTGGCAGTTGACGTAAAGTTTAGATACTTTATATTTTTAAATATTTATTTTTTAAAATATGCTATATTTATTTAAGTAGATTTAATTCAATTTTAATTACAGTATGTCCAGGGATGGATTTTACAATAGGACAGATGAACCAAAAATTTAAATGTTCAAGAACATTGTGTAAAGGTGAATTTATACAGACAAATATCATAAAAATAAAATAAAAGTTAACTATACATTTTTCCCATTAGGCATTTATACAGACACGTAACATAAAATAAAAATAAGAAATAACCTTGAAGGTAACCAACTTTTAACTTCTTATGTTATTTTTATATGAAATCGGAACTGCGCATGTGCTTTAAAATATTTAACAGAGAGACAGACTAAACGTGACTTCTTATTGGCTACTTCTTATTTCCATGTTTATTTTATTTGGCTTGTATATATAAATGGGGTTATTCTAAAACCTTATCTTATTTCTTATATTATTTTGATTTTTATGTTATTTGCCTGTATAAATTTACCTTAAGGCAACAACTTTTGCTTCCTTAAAAAAATACAGGATTTACGTTGAGAAATCTGTTTTGTTTGGTGCATGAGCTCCAAAGTTGCCTTTAGTTTCATACTCCATGTCAAAGAAAAAAGATTTTTAGAATTAAATCAAGACCCAATATCTAAAATACATTTCACATAAAGTAAACAATTTTCCTTTTGTTAGTTTTTTATTCATGTTTAACCACGTAGTAATTTACCTACTTCTAATAATCTATATGGGAGGCCTGGGAAGCCCCACCCACCTAAGCAAATTTGAATATTGTGAAGTGTCAGTAACATAAAAGCCTCTATTAAAAATTGACTGATGACTACTTAAATCTATTGTGTATATTAAGGTGTGCTTAATTTTTGGATAAGTTACCGTTTTTAGTAAAAACTTTACGTTTTAAGATCTTACCAATGGACGGACATGTCCGATAGGTTGCATTACGCCGCCCACTAAAGGTGGACAAAGCCGCCCACCATTTAAGAAATGTTTAACTTTAAACTAAAGCATTAAAAAAATAAGTCATATAACTATTTCTACTATTTAATATAAGTCCTAAACATTCAGATTCTTCCAAATAATAAAATTATAGGGATAACATTAGGTACAACCAAACATAAAAAATAAAATATTTTTATTATATTTTTTTAAAAATAATATAAATTATATTACTATAAATATCATCACGATTCAATTTCAGTTGGTTCATACACTATTTCGGCTGCCTCCACTTCTTTCTCTTCTTGTTCTTCAGATTCACTTTCATTATCACTTAAGTCATAATTATTAATATCAGTATACTAGTTATTTTCTTTATGTCGTCCTTCAATCTTTTCAGTTTCTTTAAACTTCAATTTTCTTTTTTATAGACATGCCTTTTAAATTACGCAAATAACAACACGGGTCGGCGGCGACACCACATATATATATAATTCATGCAATAAACTTCTGCAGCATACGTTGGTGTGGTAATAGTAACAGCCAAGCTACAAAGGTAGTTGTGCAGCAAGATTATGAGACAACTTTTGCCGGAAATAAGTCAAAACTATTATTCGGTGGGGTCACGGGTGACCCCGTGTTTTGTTTAAGGGTTAATATTTGTTAAAATATTATGTTTTGAGGAATTTTAAGATACTATAAATTAAACCTAACATAAAGCATAGTCCATAGATAGTCTTACAAAAATAAATGTTTTTAGTATTATTAAACCTTTAGTATTATTAAACCTGTTAATAACGAAATAATGTCTTTTAGTACCCCATTATATTTTATTAAGTAATGATTTTTAAAACCTATTTGGATTACCTATGTACTTTTAGTACAAACAACTCGATCCCTTGATTTTCTTTTTATTGTATAAATTTGCTCTACCTAATTGCCTCTTACCCCTGTGGTAAAAGGTGACATGCGCAGTTAATGCCTTTATGGTCAGTGATCACTTTAACCCCAGTTAGTTAACAACTTTTAAAGAATGCACAGAAGGACGTCCCTTTCCTTAAAAATTTATATATCTGGCATGCGTATCACTATCATGTTTTAGTAGATGCGCTAGTTTACGCATTTTTTTAATTGACATACGGCGTTTACGATATTTTGGCCTGTGGGAATGATATTACAAATATTATAAACACATTTATCTTTCTCCAGAACCAGAACTAACCAAAACACAGTCTTGAATTTGGAGCAGTAACTGCAAAAATAGCTTGATTACCCTTAATATTAACTGTCTTTTTGCACTAGCGGAAGACAGAAAGTTGGGCAACGGACCGACGCTATCGAAGTGTATGGAGTCTTATGAGACCTTTCACATGCACAGCCGACTTTCCGCGTTCTCAACGTGTGAATGGTCTCACCAGACTCCGTCCACTTTCCCTTTTCCGTCTTCCGCTAATGTGAAAAGGCAGTGACACTAAACTTGAAATAACAACTTTCAAGTACAATATACGTACAAATCATTTTTCTATGTGTTGATAATTAAGTGACTTTTAAGTGTGGATAACTAAAAGACTGCTACCTAATATCTGACATAATAAAATCATATTGATCATATCTTTAATTCTTTTCACCTGGTGCATGACCCCCATAAATTTATAATTAATTTGACAGGTAAAAAATGAGATATTAAAAGCAGCTAATACCTAATATTTATTACTGCCTTAAAAATATATATTCAATTGATTATAATATATGAAAGCTGTTTTTACCTGATGTTAAAAGATTATTCTTAATAATAATTAATTAAAATTGTTTGATAATAACAAATATAACATAGTATCAGAAATATTTAAGGGTAGGTATACCTATCAGCTAGTACAGCAAGAACAAAACATGAATGTTTAGTTATCCTATTCGAAATGTTTACGTACGGGCATTCGCGTTGGACGGTCTCCTTTCTACACATTGCCTATAAACGACGTTATTTGGTTGGTTCTGTATATTTTTTAATAGACCTTTATCTCCTTAGAAAAACCTCAAGGCCTTGGGCACGATACTAAGCGTAAGCGGCCAGCGTAGTACTTGTTTTTTTAAAAACAGCCGGCTGCAATATTCCTAAGCGGAAAAGCCCTACCGCTGGCTGCTCGAAACGAACAAATATTATTCGCAAAGCGTTTTTAAGTTATTAAACTGGTTTAAAGACGCTGTTTACCACAAAATATCGTAGTCATTACCGGCAAAATAAAGAGATTTGAAACTTTTTGCTCGATGCTTACGCTCTGCTATCGTGACCGAGACCTAAGTCGGCTTTACTTGACATTTTTAATAAGGTTTAAAATACAT
Source organism: Listronotus bonariensis (assembly GCA_014170235.1). Lineage (NCBI taxonomy): Eukaryota > Metazoa > Arthropoda > Insecta > Coleoptera > Curculionidae > Listronotus > Listronotus bonariensis. The sequence continues at coordinate 110,727 of JACEGR010000378.1, read as the reverse complement.
TTGCATATGATAGCAGTGCTACTAGCTATATTTATTTAAAATAATCGTAAAATTTTGTTTCAAAAACGTCAAATTGGGTAAGGCCTAAAAAATATTGCTTCTATTTTTTTATTGTTTTGAAGCAAATTATAAAATTTTACAATTTTTGTATGCAGAAAAGGTGTTTTTGGTCAAAATGGTTATTTCTTCAAATCATTCAAATAAATTTATTATTTTAAACCTAAAGCTTTTTAGGTAGCACAAATCTTTTCAGCTCAATATCTTGAAAAGGATAATATAACTATCGAGAGGGTATTCGACCCTTACCATTGGGTTCGGGTTCTCAAAAATATTAAGATTAGTTTTTTACACGAAAATGTATCATTAAGGGTTGCACTAATCAGCCCAGATAACCATTTCTATTACTTAATTTAAAACACCGTTTCTTTAGCAATTACCGACGATATAATAAAATTAGGATAAACAAGCTAGACTGTTTAACAAGTAATTTTTATCTTAAAAATTATGAATAAAAGAAAAAGCGCAAAAGTCCAGAAGGCACTTTTAAAGTAAAATTATGCTGGTTTTAAGAAAGCCATACTAATTGTTACAAAAACCAAGTGACATTCAGGTTTTTTTCGCTAAACTTAAAATTTTGCCTGTACTAACGCCATTGATGTAAGTGATATAGAAAACATTTAAAAATTTAATTTTTAAATATTATGTTTATTAATTAAACACTTAATTTATATATGTAAATATTACCCAAAATAATTGTGCGTACACCAAAACTCATTTCACGAAATTTTAATAAATTTAAAATTAATTATTAAAAACAAAATACTAAGATTAATTATATCCTTGAAACAAAGCTCGTACGAATCAAGAATATAGAATCTACCCTTACAATTTTTTATCAACTTCTTGTAATACCCTGTACATACACCATGCTGGGTCAGTAAAATGTAGTGCAAGTTTTAAATACCTTTTAAACCACTTAAGTTGCATTTGCAAATTTAGTATTTGAAGGGGTTTGGCATAAAGAATTTAACTGTAATGTGGCACCGTTGCCAAAATTTCCATTTTTTTTCGTTTGTTTTTAAACTACATTTATTTTTATTGTAATAAATTGGCAAGCCAAATTTAATAAGGTCTTACAAAAAAATGTTTTAAACAATTTTGCAGACATTAATAAGATAAGCTCACACACTAAATTTCGTTATTTTGGAATAAGCCAGTGTAAATTATTTAGGAAAAACTTTTTATAAAACTGTAACATACCTGATTGATACCATAATAAAAGCTCTGATTGGCATAATAAAAAGTTATAACTAGTTTTAGCTTTTTTAACTCATCTATACATATACACTATTTCCGAGGTCGTAAAGTTAGGTACATTTTATTAAAACGCTAATTTATGTCGACAAAGCCTTTGGACCACTCGTACGAACAAGTATAAAAACAAGAAACCCAAATATGTAAAGATTTAATTTGTTTGTTTATAAATAAAAGCATAAAAGCCTTTTTGAATTTTTGACATTTGTGACATAACTCAGTTAACGCGTTTGGCATTATCCACTACAATACACTACACTACACTTTACCTCTTGTCAAACAAAACTGAATACACCAGTAATAGTCCATTGAAATGTTACATTTTTATAGCCTTGGCGTGCAATTTGAGGAGGACGCAATTTTATTTTTTAGGTGTTAAAAGGGACTTAAAGTAATGTTTGTCCTGCGGTCGCCATCTTGGAAAAGCGGTGCAAACGGTGTTTAATATTTATATGAAGAACTGTTAATCACACAAAAAAATTATTAAATATTTTTGTTTTAAATTAAATATTCCTTAATTTTAAGTTAGTTATTTTTTTTCTTAGACTTAAAAAAAGTTATTAAGGAAAATTAGAGCCACTTGTGAAACATTTTTTTAACCTGTATAACTTTTTTTCTATTCATTTTGCGAAAATTTGAGGTTTGAGCATTTTATAAAATAAAATTTTAAGAATAATTTTGGTTTTATAACTTTTTATTGTCCGATAAAAAATAACAAAGTTATAAACAAAAGTAGATATCATTTTCTAAAATTTGTCAACCCGTGAAGAGTAAACACCTTAGTTTACCCTGTTTACAGTGGGTCGAGCGGGTTCAAATAAATTAATTTAAAATTTAGGGGTTTGTTTTTGGAAAAACTTTGAGACACGTCGATTTTTGTTTTTGGCTGCGGCGTTTTTCATAGTACACCTTTAAAATAGTCCAATATAACTTTGATGTAAGATCAATAGAAGAGAGGTATGTACCGGGTGTCAAGCTGTAAATTTACACCTCCGTAACTATTTTATTTTTTATCGTACAAGATAAATAATTATATCAGTTTGTTGGATTAATTCTGTAGTTTCTGCATCAATAATTAAATTTTTAATTATTTCTTAAAATATACAGGGTAGGACAAAAAGTATGATTTTGTTTAAATGGAACACCCTGTATATCATATCACTAATACAAATATCTTTCAGAGAGCTTTAAAAACATACCTACTACATTTAATATATCTATTTTCATTAGTTTCGGAACTATTGTCATCCAAATCTAAAGAATAAGGTAAATTTCAATTAGGTAGGTAGGTTAACGGTTATATTATGGCAATAATTGCACAAAAATTTTATTTGTGGCCATCTTTCCAAAACCATTAAAAACAGACCCATAAAATATGGTATTTTTGTAACGCTCTTTGAACTATCTTCATTATATAGGTGTTCCATTTAATATAGAGGCGTTCCATTTAAAAAATCATAGTTTTTGTCGTACTTAAGAGAACAATGATGAAAGATGCAGATACTACAGAATCATCCTAACAAAATTATGGTTTTATTTCTTTTATACGTTAAAAAATAAAAAGTTTGGGGATGGAACTTTACTAACTTTCTAATGGGCAGTAAAAATTATTCGTCAGATTTGCATGACCATGTTTTAAACATATGGTATTTTTAAGGTTCTTGAATGATCTTTTAATGGTCAAATAATAAATAGGATGTTTCATTAAAAAAATCATTTCTTTTGTCGTACACTGTATATCTTAAGAGATAATAAAAATCTGATGACTAATTCGAAAACTACTAAATTAACCCAACAAACTGACATTTAAATTATTTTTACGTTTAAAATAAAAAATAAGGTGAATGTAAATTTATAAATTGATACCCGGTACATATTTAAATGTATCAAAGTTTACATGGATTTTCCTATGGCCAGTCTGGCAATGGACCACCTGCTATACAGGAATTAAAAACACATAATAGAAAACGTAATATTTAAATAAATATATACAACATGTTAACTATTTTATCACCAAAAACAAATACTTTGTATACTGCACGGCGTTTTGATTACCACATTTTTCAACGGTCAACCCAGATAGCTTTTTTTCTTGAAAATAAAAGTATTGTTTTGTTTTAAACATCCTGTATATTTAATTATTAAGATTTACTTACATATTAAAAGTAATTATACCATTAATCAAGCTTTAAATTTGTTACAATAATCGGGTGCGTAGGCAGGAGCCAGATATTACGGTGCGTTGCGTAAAAAGACACGCACAACACATTTTATACAAAAATACTTCTCAGTCTCCTTAGATAAATTACTCTCAGGCATACATATGCCTTGCAAAACATATTATTTTCGTTCCTTTTCTTATTTCCTAGTCACAGACGTAGAAGTAGGTAAAATATTGTTTAATAAATAACAGGATTGTTTACAAATATGCAAAAATGTACGATTATGTGTATGTGTATACTTTGAATTTGTAAGAGAAATATAATTAAGACAGAAAAAAACAAAATAATTTAAAGGACTTTCCAGAAAAAAATGAAATTTAATTATTTCAAATCGACGAAATTCGTACAATCAATTACTAAGAAGCTTATTTTTGTGAGTAGCCTTATTTTAACGAGACGACCAACATTTTTCCGTATAACAATTTTCGTTGGTGATAGCATACAGGAGTAGCAGGATGACGTACCTCGCCATTTGTAGGACAATGTAGGTGTTAAATTATATAAATATTATTTAATCAACAGAAAAAAATCAGCTGGTTAGCAGTTATTTTTCACGACATGTTAACCATACAGGTTGGTGGTAGAGAACTCTTTGATAAAACCTTACATTTTGTAGGGCAAATAATTTTTGGTTTATTTAGATAATTATCTTGAAAACTAACAGACAAAATCCCTGTTTGTAATAAACTTTGATATCTGTCAAATCAATACATTTAATTTCTGCTACCCCTGTAAGCTACGACAAACGAAAGTTATTGTAAGGAAAAAAGTTGGGCGACTCGTGAAAATAAAGCTACTCACAAAAAATTAGCTTGTTAGTAATGACTTGGAAAAATGATCCAGCGATCCTTAACTATTATTTTTTTTAAATCAATATAAATTTAATAAATGGTATTTATATTTTTGAGACCACCTAATTAGAAAGCATAAAAAAGTAATGAAAAGTGTATTATAATTTTTTTGCTTTTGGTTATGGCTAAAAAATAAAGGTTAATGTTACAAAAAAGATCAGTTACCCTACTAGGTAGTTAGTTTTCCCTTGTGTCATATTTGTTAATTTGCACCTACCTAGTATACGCTATGGTTTATTTAAATTTGGATTCGTGTTTTGTGCGTTTCGCTGTATGCAGAGATTTTTATCAAAAATATATTTTTTAGAAATCAAAACTACAAAAGTTTTTCATATGGTTCATTATTTATGGCGGGTACTGTATAAACTTGGATCCCAAAGTTTTTTGTTCTCAAGATACAGGGTGTAAAACTTTTCAAAAACCTATAAAATTTTAAAACACTTTTTGGAAAAACTTGCTATACTGGATATAAACGTTATTTAATTGGGTATTTGTTGTTGTTATTACATAATTGCTAATAGGAATTTATAACACTTTATTAAAAAAAGGTCCTAATGTTGTTTCTTGTATGGTCCAGGAATATGCAGTTCCGCTAACTTTATTTTATTTTTCTGAGAAACTAAGCAAGCTACGTAAAAATATTAAAATAAAAAAATTGTATATTTAGCTTCACCCCGAACAAAAAATAAAAGTTGCAAAAAAATTAGTGGCGTACATTTTTTGTCAATAAAATTAGCTGAGATGCGTCCCACGCCGCCACGGGTCTTACTAATTTAAATATAATTTAGGGCTAAATTAACTTCCTATTTTGACTAATATCACAGCCAAATTTTATTAAAATTGTATAAGGCATATTTAAGATGTCAAAAACCTGATTTTCTTTGGAAAGTTTAACACCCTGTATTTGATAAACAAAGAATTTTCGGACATATATTTATACTAACTTTTTTCAGAAAATTGATTTAGGGAAACGCCCTTAAATTTTCTTACCGCAATTAGAAAACACCCTGTATAAAAATTTTATATTTCTGGATCACCCAAAGCTAAGATACGATATTTCATGATATGGACGACTATTTGTCGTGTAGCAATAAAATGGCACAATATAATAAAATATTTAAAATTAAAAGAAAGTATAGTAATTTCTAAACGGGCACATTTAATTTACTGCATTATACTGACAGTTTCATTTTACCTTCTCTATACAACTTTAGTTAGGGTTAAAACAATGTATATACTTACCAAAATTAAAAAAAGTTGTTTTCTCGAACGTATTTGTCTTAAATATTAAATCCGTACGCCATTGAATAAAAGAACATCTCATTATAACTATTCCATTTCTTTTGGTATTTAGGTATAATTTAACAATTTGGACACCAGCCATTGCTGCGATGTTTTCAATTTTTATTTATAAATTGCGTTCATAAGAACTTGGATTGCTTATGTAGGTGTAGTCGGCATTTTTATAATCTGGAAAGACTTTTATAGCCCATCTTAAATAGAAACGCACTTATTTTAACGAAAACACTTTATAAAAGCGACAAGCTGGGATTAATATGTACGACAATTTCTATTAAAATAAGTGAGTTGGTGGGATTTGGTTAAAAACAATATACAGGAAGATGTTTTACATTAATGTTTGCAGATAGGGTTTACTAAAGAATAACTAAACACAAATGGTATACAGACGGTCCACGGATGGGGTTTACAAGAGGACAAATTAATAAAAAAATATTTTACAAAAGTTATTTTTCATAAAATTTTGCTTGTAATAAATTAAAATATTAGGTGCTTCATTAAAAAAAAATTATACTCTTTATCGTACCCTGTATATCTTAAGAGATAATAAAAATCTTATTACTAATTCGGGAACAACAGAATTATCCCAACAAACTGATATTTTGAAAAATTTTGTACGATAAAAATACAAGAGTGAAAGGGGGTGTAAATCTATAACTTGACACCCGGTACGCCACTGGTTTTAGCATAATTTTTACATAATTTTAAGTTAAGCAAATAACAACAAAAGTTGTTGAATTTTATGTAGCTTGCTGTTTTTTGGATAAAAATTAATAAATTTCGTTAAATTGCATGTTTCTGAAACCAAGAAACATTAGCGGACCCATGTTATTGTAAACTGTTTTATATAAAACTCATAAATAAGCCCGTTTTTTTCCCGGAATTGGGAATCATCCCATAGAAATGTAAAACAAAATGTAAATTAGTTTTGAAAATAATTTATTAAAACTAGTACAAATGTTAACTGCTTGCTAGCTGCAATTATTTTTCTATCTGCGGACGAACATTTTGTTGCTTTTCCAAATAGAAGATAACAACGATCGCTATTTTTTTAACAAACTTCAAAGAAAATTTAAAAAATCAAAATTTATTTTTTTACCAAACTGAAAGACGAACTGCTAGTGTTGTTTAGTGTATGTGTACCGCTTTATTAGTATTAATATTAATAAATTAGAAAACGAAAAATAAACCAAAAAGCAAAAATTAACTGGTTTTTTTTAAATTAAACCGACCTAAAAAAATAAAACTCACTAAGAAGTTAAAAATAATACATACTAAAAAAATTAGTCGGGCAATAACATATGCGCTACTACTACTAATGTTATTAGCTAAATTAGCAAACTTTTTATACTTTAATTCTATTACACGACGATTTTTTTTGTATTTATTTACTAGCAGACCCATGCCCACTTCTTTGGACGTTAATATCTGAACTTTTGTTTAATCATAGTAAAATATAGCCTATACCACTCCTAAATAGTGTATCTTTCTGATTGTAAAACAAATTTTATAATGTGTTTAGTACTTCCGAATATTAGCGGCTACAAACAAACCCACAAAGTTACAAACTTTACTTCTTTATATATTAGTATAGATTTTTACCTTTTAAGTAAGTTTTAATACTTTTATTTATTTTTTAAAGTCAGTTTAATTTTTTAACAAAAGTGTTTATCCTGCAACAACTTAATCAAATAATTAACCCGAGACAAGCGTCTAGTATTTCTTTAAAAATATTTTATTAGTAGAATTTGAGTAGTATATTTGCGCATCAATTTTATTCTTTACAATTTCGGACAAAGCGGGACAAAGGGCACCAAACGAGAATTATAATAAAGTATTATATACTAATATATTTAATTAAAAATAAGTAACCAAAATTTATAAAAAGAAAAAAACTTTTCACCTCCGGTAAAACGTTATTGTGGACATATCTTCAATGTATTTTTAGAACATTTTCAAAAATCGGGACAGTCCACCAAAAAGCGGAAAAAACTAAATTGCAGCAGGAAAAATTTAATACAAAAAATGTATTCAAACTGTAAAAATAGCTTAATTGTCCCAAGTACTATTTAATTACTTTTTAGAATAATTAACTAGGTTTCATTTAATATTTATAACGCGACACAATTTCTTAAAATAGTTGCGATAATAATTTGTTTTAAAACAATAAATTTACAGGAAAAATGTATATTAGGAGTTAAGACAGATGTATAATAGCTTTAAGAGTATTAATAGAAATTTACTTCAACATTTATCCGCGACTTAAGAGACTGCCTATAGAGCCTATAATCGTATTTCAAAATGTACATAAGCATGTACACATACAGCCAGTGCTGTAGGCAAGGGAAGTGGGGGGGGCAATTGCTTAACAATTTTGTGTACTTTTCTGGATGGAGTCCTGCTTTTTGTTGTTGCATAAACATGTCAACATTTTTTTTTAAATATGTTTGTGGCTATTGCCTTCTCCCCCCAATAATTTTGTGAGTACGGCCCTGCGAACGGCATATTTAAATATTTCTTTAATGCATCACACCTCCGTTTTAAAACAAATTGTATTAAATATTGGATCAACAAGTTGACAAGGAGTTTGTTAAGTATAAAACTAGCTTATCGCGTATTAATGTTATATTTAAAAAAATGTTGTATAGTTTCCTAGAAAATTCGCAAAGTGATATTTTTCCGCACGCAAAAGCAGTTAGGCAAACGAGAAGCATCAGAAACAGATATTCAAGTGGTATTTAAATTAACTGGTACAAAGGCCACACAATTATTTTTTATTTACTAATATACACTAAGTCTATTTTATTTATTTATTTTTTAAACATCCTTTTTGAACCAGATATTAAAAAGGAGTATGTATTCGACAACAATATTTGTGCTGAGTGGGCAAAATTGGAGGTTTTCATGGACTGTCTTCGTTATTAATAGGGTCGATTTTGGAGAAACTTTAGATTTTAATAAAATTATTTATTCAAGGCCACTCTAGGGGAATTGAAAAATTGTCGTTTTTGATTTTACCCTATATTTCCTTCATTATAACGGATAATTGTATATTAATTCTTACATTTAATTATTATTTTAAAATATTATGGCAAAAGGTGTTTATACGGGTTACGCGCAAAACCAAATATTTAAATTCATATATTAAAAAAAACTAGAAAAAGTAAGGTGAAGTGACAAAAAGTATTTATTAGTAAAAAAATATACAGGCTGAACATTAAGTTAACACCGTAACTTTTTACCAAACTTTTTTAGCAAAAAAATAAAATACTTCCTGTAAATTCCACGTAAAAGTCTACAAAAAGTGCTTTCATGGTTTTTGCTATTTCTTATAATAAAAAGATAGAGGGTAAAAAAAATCGTTGTTTCCTCGTATCCCTTAGATAAATAATTTTATTAGAATTCCAACTTTGTCATTTTAGGTTTCTCCAAAATTGAGCCTATGACACCCACATTGCTTTTGGAATAACTTCGGCAAACGCCCGATTTTGTCCACTCTGGACGCCGATTATTCCGTCAATTGTGGACTGTTTATTTAAATCTTTTTTATTCGATTTATACGCTTTATGGTCCCATTGAAACCAACTCAGGATCTAGTAATGGGATCCTTGGGAAATCGAGCAAACCTAAAATTTTAATGGCTTACTTACATGTATTTTATTAACCGTCTGCATTATTTATGACACTAGTTAAGCCTCGTCAGTATTTAAAATTGCATTAACTATAGTATACAGGGTGTTTTCTAATTGCGGTAAGAACATTTAACGGCAAATGCCTGAGCCAAAAAAAGGGTATATAAGCATGGATGCGGAAATGCTTTTCAAGTGAAAGTAGGGATCATGTAACTCTTTTAAAGGTCCTTTGATTCTCTACTCAACGATACTTTGTTTTTAAAAATCTGTCCAGCCGTTCCAGGTTTAGAACCGTTTAAATTTGACTTAAATAGTGTAAAACATTGCGATTTTAATGGCATTGGCTTGTACGTCTGGAACGGCTGGGCCAATTTTTAAAAACAAAGTGGCGTTAAGTCGAGAATTAAAGGACCTTTTAAACGAGGTGCTACATGACCCCCATTTCCATTTGGAAAATAAGTTGCTAGTGCCCCTGACAGTATGGTCGTGACCGGAATCATTTTTATGCCAAAAAGTAGTTTAAATGACACCCTTTTACCCAAATTTACCCGGTCTTGATATCTTTTCCTATTCAAAAGATAAAGGGGGAGGGGTAGAGCTTTTAATATTCCCACTGTATATTTGTTTTCCAGAAAAAGAGAATAAAATCTGCTAAACTGCATAATTCTGGACCATACAAGAAACATTATGACATTTTTTTTTTAAACTTAAGTGTTATAACTTCTTATTAGCAATTATTTACACAACAACAAATACCTAATTAAATAACGTTTATATCTAGTCACAACACAACAACAAATTTTACTAAAAAAAATATTATAGAAATTTTTAAGTTTTTTGAAAAGTTCAATACCCTGTATCTTAGGAACAAAATATTTGAGAACCCATGTTTATATAAACATAAGTCCAAAAAAGCCCTTAAATTTTCTTACCGCAATTGGAAAACACCCTGTATACCTACTAGAGGCAGAATACAGCAAACAGCTAACGTAAGAGAAAAAGTATTTTTAGTGTACCTATGTTATATTAACCGATTAAATAGTAATTATCATATACTACAAACGGAAAAATGAACATTTAAAAAAATTAATAACTTCAATAAATTTAATTAAAACTCCAAATGTAACAAATAAAAACAGTTGGTTAATAACATATGTGCAAACTAAATAATAGTAACCAAAAAAACAAAAGCTTTTTAAACGTTAATAACATGTTATTAACCGCCTTATTTTTTTATTTATTCTTTTTACCTTTTTAATGAGTTTAATTTTTATCATTTTTTTTATTTTTAATTCGGTGTATTTTTTTAAAATTTTTATTAATTTTTTAAAAACCTTTCTGTATTTTATAGATATTATCATGTGTATAACAGATTTGTGAAATTTTAACTTTTTAGTATTAATTTATCTTATAAGGATCCTAGACTTTTAATCTTTGTTTGTCAGTAGGTCGCTTGGTCTGTATTTTAACGCTGTAACTCCCAAAACAAATAGGAAATTAATATCACACTTAATATTAAATCTTTTGGGCGATACGGCTACAGGAAAGGGGATTGTCTAGCATTTTTTAATATATTTTTTTGCTTACAGACTAACATGATATTTCAGATAAGAAGGGGTTAAAATACGGCTTAAAAGAAAAATTTTAAAAACAAAAAGTTTACCTGTTTTATACATACATAACAAGTTTTTTTAGGGATATCTAATTATGTTTTGTGTTACCATATTTTTGAATTTAATTTATTCATGGGAAACCTATGAGGTAAAATTTAAATGATAATGAGTAAAAATCTATTTTTTTTAATTTTAAATTAGAACACAGATTTTTTAGAAATTGTAGGGTTTGACATTACTTAATATACCGTAAATATACGGTATAACATTTATTTTTGAACCGACCTTTAGGGGTGTCGCATTAACTTTATACATGTTGTTCGACCCTTAAGTTATAAGGGAAGGATATTGCAAGCATGAAAAATGGCTAAAGTAAGAAAATAATACGCCAGATGGAGAGTTGTTGCTTATTACATTAGAGACACATTTGACTTCCGGCGTATAACTCACATTACCGAAAATGCCGCTTTGCGGCATTTCGTGCTATTTGATATTTAATATTTTGAACCGTCTTTTTTAGTCTATGGTAACTTATTTTATGATATTCTGGTATACTATATTGTGTATGTTTAGCCAATGAAAAATAATTCTAATTAATGTTGGTGTAAGACAATTTCATTTCAATTGATTTTGTAGTTTTGCCTTATTTTAATAAAAATGTGATTTATATACAAACTGCTTATGAGTAGGGTTTACAAAAGTATTAATAGATATAAAAAAATAACGAAAAAAGTTATTCTAGACAAAAATTTTGCATAAAAGAAATATGATAGGCATTTAGAATAGATAAATATTAAATTTTCAATATTTCAAAAACTATACATTTTTAGATTAGGCATCCTTATACAAACTTACCCTTATTTTTGATGCTTAATAGAATGAGATAAAAAATAAAAGAAAAAATGACTTTTAAGGCTTTTGCGTTATAATTTCAAACCCTTATTTTTGACCACTCTGTATTTATTTAATTTGAAAATTTCAATACAGTCTACTAAAGATGTTCTTGCTCTAACTTATAAGGGTTAGTAGAAAAAACCGGAACAGGGGATTATCTCAGCACCCGTTAAAGATAAATGAACCAAATTTTGTGCGAAGGGGTAAATGATAATGAAAAATTTAAACAATATATTTTCAAGGTTGCCAAGTTTATAGCTTTCTCTTTAGGTTGGGGAATTTTGAAACTTTAAACTGAATACCCTATTTTTCATTATTATATCCCATTGCTTGTATCCACTTGATTATGACCTAATATTACCGTTTTTTACTTCTGTCAATTTGGAAAATATGACATAAAACGATCCAACCGAAATTCATCAAAATTGAAACAGGGGAGTAACTGGACATTTTAAATTCAAGAATTGCAGTTGCGATGTTTCATAACTAAATTTTCTTATACCTTTTCTTGACTTTTTTTAAGAATCTTGAAAACGTCGCAAAAATGTTATTCATGAATTTAGAATGTCCCGTTTAACCCCTGTACTAATTTTAACGAATATTGGTTGGATCGTTTTTTAGATAATTCCAAAAGATTTAAAAAAGCATAACCTCCGAAATTGACAAGAGTAAAAAAACGATAATATGAATTAGTAATGAAGTTGATACAAGCAATTGATTACAATAATAAAAAATTGGGTATTTCTTTAAAATTTTAAAATTGCGTTACCTACGGACAAAACTATGAACTGGGCAAACTTGCAAATATATTTTTAATTCTTCATGTTTGGTTACTCCTCCATAAAATTTGATTCATTAATATTTGACGGTTGCTGTGATAATCCACCCTTCCGGTTTTTCCACGAACCCTGTATTAAAGGCTTTTGTTTAGAAACAAATATTTTTATGTAAATGCTCGCAAACGTCATTTTTGGCATAAAATAAAATAAGTCAAAAACGATTGGACTAAAGTATAGAATACTATACATAAATTATGTTTAGATTTCTACACAAAATCTAAAAATAAATAATATATAGGGTGTTGGGATTTAAAATGATGAAAAAAGTTCTAAAACTGTTAATATATTTAAGTTGTATGTCTCCCACTGATTTTATAATGTTCCAAATTTTCAAAAATTTTCAAAGCCTACATTTCGAGAAATCGATCGTAGCAGTTCCCATTCGTCCCGGTGGGACACCCTGTAATAACAAAATTTACATATACCTATGTTTTAAAAACTTGTCAAGGGTATACATAAAAAAATTTGTTTAAAAATATAAAATCTGCCATGTATCGCTAAATTTTAAAGAAAAATGCCATCCTCGTGAACAACCGATATATACTGGGCGACAAGGAAATTACTTTTCAGCATTTTATTTACTTTAGTAAAAACGCACACTTCATTAAATGTCATACTTTGGTATGAGATTCCAATTTTGGATAACAATTTATCTGCGTATTACTTTCGGTTTAACCGAAAGGGATAAAAACTTTAAAATTTAAAATGGAACACCCTGTATATTGCTTAGGATTCAAATTCTACATGTCATTCCTGACGTAAAACTTCTGGTATATTCATACGTTACTTTTAGAGAAAACGGCGTGTAAAAGGACCAGACCCGACGACCCAATATCCATTAAACTGTTTATTGTGCGGTTTAAACACAATTTTCTCTAAAACCAAAAAAGATAGGTTTGGCATCCGGTGATAGGTGATACAATTTAACATTTTGAATTACAATAAATACAAAAACACCAATCAGAGCAAATGACGTCAGAACTATAAACAGGGCGTTCAAAACCACATTGTGTTTGCTTTTTTATACATTTCCATACATGGCGATCGGATAAAACTTAGGAACTTAGGACGAAATGTTTCGTTTGAAATTGATCAATCAGAACACGTTTCTAATTTTTATTTGATCGGTTGAATCGGATTTAGTATAACAATGTACACGTACTAAAAGAACAGATTTTTAAAAACTGCCATCGTTGTTATTGGCCATCACTAATTTTACCATGGAATATCGCATAATAAGTAAGTGACAAATAAAGTTATAAACTTTTTGTTAGTTACGTTCATTTATGTCGCCATTCTAAATTTGCTTTGCTCTACATACCTACCATTAATAAATGGTAGGTATGAACTATTTCACATTCACAACGATATTATAAACTTTCTTTAAGAGGTCTTGCACGCCACTGCGTTGCACACACATGGTATCCATTTCTTGTTACACCCTGACCAACAATTTCCTTTACCTACCTTCGCCCATATGATTGCTTTTGCACATAGGTCTTTAAGACATACATTTTGGGTGACTTCAGTGACCTTGAACGCTTTTCGTCCCGCCTTCAAAGTCAATTATTTGCAACTTCAAGCTGGTGCATTGCATCTGTGTCTGCGTTCATGTTTTTATTTATTGTGGTACAAATACATTAAAGTTCAATGTCAAGGTTATTTGTTTTTACGTACGTTTGTAAATGCAATATTTTAAATTGAAAATAAACAAAAATATTTTAGACACCGGTGTACAGAGAAAACGAACTAAAATTGCACTAAAGCCATAAATTATATAAAAATATCTCCGTACATTTATTTTGCTTTTATGAAATATACAAGGTTTTTTAAAATTTGCCACAAACCTTTCAAGTGTCTCGTATGTCTTCTTAATCTTAAGTTATAAATACTGAGTTGAGTTGTCCGTTATTACTTTGTGGTATATAAAAACCGCCGAAAATTAAAATTGGTTATTACCGCAGTTTTTATTAGTTTTTAAAAGTAAAACCGCCGGCCGGCGGTTTTGCTTATATTAACTGCGATATTAAAAACCGCCGAAAAAGAGTAAAAGTTAATCTACCAATTATTTATTTTGCACACCGTAAGCGTTTAGTTTTTGTGATTTTATTGTTTAATATTGCTGCTTAGTTAATACCACCCTTAAAAAAAATTAATTGGAGTACTATAGCGGGATAGGGACAGGATAATAAAACCACTATTGCATTTATCCTAACGTATTGTGGCTGGATTGGCACTTTATCAAGGGTCTATAATTAAAAAGGAAACATTACAAAACTATTTCGTCACATGGACCCAATAATTTACAACACTAAAAACACTTGTCAGGCAGAAAAGGCGAAGAAATAACTTATCAAGACGTAATCATCGGTATTAAAGTCAGTAATTAGATATAACTTACATTTTTTAAAAAGTAGAAAACTACTTGTCTAAAAATTAAATTATGAATAATAAAAAATAAAAAGTTTAAAAAAAGAAAAAAAAGTTATTTTTCTGTCCGGAATCGTACTCGGAACCTGCCGCTTACGAGTCAACAGTCGTAACCCTGTCGCTATGGGAGAACTAATTGGGAGAAATTTATTTTTAAATCTTAATGATATGCCTAAAGAAATAAGCCGTATTTATAATTTATTTATATTGTACATTTTTTTCTTTTCTCAGAATTTTAAAGTTTGTTCCACCCTCAATATATGCATACTTTAACTGGTAATACTAGTTTTACTTCTATAAAACGATCAGTTTTTTTCTCTTACAGCTAAAATACTTTCGGCTTTTCTTTTCCTAAAAGATGTACATACATATTTTTTAACTCTTAAAGAGCTTCGACACAATTTTCGTTGGTGTCAAACGTGTCTCCCAGTTTTATTTTTGTTTGTTGATCAATAATGAAAATAATAATAAACAATTAAACAAATAATTATTAAAGCTAGGTTAACCCCATATAACATTTTTTGCCGGCGTTGTACATTTAATTTTCTGGCATTGCCAACACTCTTTAATGGCAAGGCATTGGCAAAAATGTATCAAAAAGACGCGAAAGTGGGCAATTGGCCGTTATTAGGCCACGTGTTGCAGATAAAGTGATGGCATCCGTCATTAATAAGTTATTTGCAAAAAAATGCGTTTAAGATGATGGCATCCATCATTAATAAGTTATTGGCAAAAAGATGACAAAAGACACGAAAGTGGGCAAATGCAGATACTCCCAAGCAGCAAGCTGACGTCTTATTGACGAAAATTGTCGCATATACTTTTTCTAAAAGCTAAAATGATGCGATATTTTATTTGAAAATTGAAATAGGAAAAAACTCCTTACTGCATGCAATTTCCTTGCAATGCAAAGTACCATCTCTCGGAACACTGTCCAACTTGGAGATGCAGATTTTTACACTAGCCGAAGATATTTCTTTCAAAGCTAAGCGAGATCACCTACCGCAGACCGCTCTCGAATTATTTTTGTCTAATGGGTACGGTTTAGACGATAAAAAGCGAAGATATTGCAGAAACGTAGTAGTTTATTGTCCATTACGCCATCTATCGGTATGTCAAAAAAACTATTAAATATATATAATATTTTTTATTAACAAAATGTTTACAGCTCCTAACAGTCTACTTGAATATCTTGCCTTCTCAACTAGCCATCACCAATTAATCACACAACACACACTTATTAGGTAATGAATACATTTAATTAGGTATGTCTATTAAAAAACTCTTTTCTTTAAAAAAGAAACTAAAAAGCTAGAAAACCACGTAGAAAACAAATTCACAAAGCGGACGCCTTCGGTCGAAATTAACGTAGCTAATTTTACCATCATTTTATTTTTTTCGCTCCAAAATACATAATAAACATTTTGTTTGACCTAATTTTTATTTGCATGATTTTTAACAATAAAATGTTATGACAAGGCCATTTCCTTTAAATTATGTAAAAAAACATAAAATAATGTTGTTTAGCTGCCATTATAAATAAAACAGATCAAAAAAATTGCTTTAATGTTAGTTAAATACCAATGTTAATAATATGGTTTAAAAAGTATGAATATGCGTTGAAGGTTTGCCTTCAAAAATCCAATATTTATTTGCCTGCAACAAAAACGCGTGCTTTATTTAATCAGGATTGGTATGCCGCCATTTTTGTATGCTTGCCGGCACTTCGCCTGCATGTAAAATTTATTGGCAATTAAGTGTTTATTTAGGGTTGACTTTTTAATGCGTATAAGATGTTGGCATAATATTGCCACCAATTGCCAATGCTTTACCATCAATGCCAATATGAAAAATGTACATTGCCGGCAAATACTGTGCCCTGGGACTTTAACTAATATTCGGCGGATTTTAATAGTTTTTATAGGCAAAACCGCCGGACGGCGGCTTCTATTTATAAAATAAGTAAAAATCGCCGGTAATAACAAATTAATTACAATTTTCGGCGGTTTTCATATACATAGATATAAATCCTCCGGACGGCGGTTTTCTTTTTAAGCAAAACTGCCGGCGGTCGTTAAGCCAGTGCCTAAATTAAAATAAGACAAATAACTTTGTTTTCTATCATTGTATTAGTATGTATGCAGGGATAGAAAACAAAGTTATTTGTCTCATTTTAATTGTTAAGTTTTGTAAAAAAATCCATTATTTTAGAGTATAGCTAAATTTTTTAATCAAATCTCGCAACGTATTTATTTTTTATTTTAAAAGATGTAAAATCCCCATTTTTGGAAAAATTGGTGTGGGGAACTCTTTTTAATGACCAAAATGTTATGTGCACGTTTAATGTTCCTAAAGTTAACCTACACAGGCAAGTGAAGTCCTTTACTTTTTCATTACTTAATGGTTTTCTAGAAAATCGACCTCGAATAAAAGAGGAATAATTGCGTCTTATTAAAGATTAAAAAAAACATAGCGTAGTAGGCTTTAACTGCCTATTTTAGTAATATGTATTTCCAATGTATGGCTCTCAGCCAAAATTTTACAATCCTAAAAAAATATTTTAATCAATAGTTAAATACGTCACCAACCCGGAAAATTAAAATTTTAACAAAATTGCCTATGTTTTTTTGTTAATAATTTTTAAAGTTGATTAAAATTTATTTTACAATTTGCGAGTTTAATCAACTTCACAATGTTGCCAGTGCTCACGTTAAATAACGTGAACAAAAAGCGTCACGTTAAATAACTATGCCAACAAAGGAACAAGCAATAGAAAAGGGATGTCGTAGCTTGTATCTTTTGTGACATAGGCACACTCCAACTACGTTATTGGAGTATGCGGTGTTTTAAATAATTTCGCGGGTATTTTCACAAAAATGCAAATTTTAGCATTATTACAAAAAATCTTGTAATTTCCGGGAAAATTTGAAGAAAAGGTATAAAATCCAATCTATTTACAGCGAAAATTTGCTACCCTACATATACCTGGCTAAAGGCCTATTTGTTTTGTATTAAATAACCATATTGCGTTTGTCATTGCATATATATTATTTTGTTTTTTGTTGAGGAAGGCGCAATTTACGCTGGTTTTAGCTGGTGTGTAAAACATCCTGTATGACTTTATGTTATCTTTCAAAACCAAAAAAACAAACAAAGTTCACATCTATTAGTTAATAACAACAAAAGATATAACTGCATTAAAAGAAATATCTGAAGTCAGCTAAACCTCGTTAAAATTTAATTTTTAAGTAATGGTTTTAAAAATGTATTGTTTTTAGGTATTATCATAACATTGATCTCCAAAATTCTTTCTAATAGAGGTATGATATATATAAGGTATTTTCTAGCTTATTTCATACTTTGGTTACCTACTTTTTCTTTCCATTTTTAACACGCTTTTATTAACTTGGGTTGTAACTATCCATCTATCTATCTATCTATCTATGTAACGGAATCTTTGAGCCTAATTTTAACCAACTTCCAGCTATTCGATTTCTTTGAAACTTTGCACACGTGTCAAGGACCGATGAAGATGCAATAATTTAAAAACAGTATCCCGTTATCTTTTTTGAATCGCCAGGAAAAAAATTCCATTATATTATAAAAACAACACCTAGGATGCCATCTGTTGGCAACATTTCAAACTTTGCTATTAAATGAAGAAGAAATTTTTTAGTTTTTACACAATTAGGTTAGTTGCACCATTAGTTCAAGGATTAAATAATAAAAATTACATTATGTGTAATGTATACATAATACATAACGTGCAATTAATAAAAATTAACATTCTTTTTTGGATCGCCAGGAAAAAAAATTTTCCTTTATATTATAAAAATATAAAAACAACACCTAGGTTGCCACCTGTTGGCAAAATTTCAAACTTTGCTACTTAATGAAGAAGAAATTTTTTAGTGAGTTGCAATCTGTTGGAAAAATTTTTAAAATGTGCCACTCTTGTTCATTAAAAAATTTTTTCGCCATTTTGTCAAGAGTAGCAGAAACTAAAAAATGAAAAATAATTAATAGTTTAAAAAACTAAAAAAACACGCTTTTATATGCAACCGAACTAAAAATTAGAAAATAATTTTTCATTACAAAGAGTTTGTCACTTCAGAATAAAAGCGTGGGGTGCATTTTACTATTTTTTCATAACTTTTCCCTCATAGATATTTGCAAATAGAATAATTATAACATTTAATATATTAAGCACCCCACGCTTTTATTCTGAAGTGACAAACTCTTTGTAATGAAAAATTATTTTCTAATTTTTAGTTCGGTTGCATATAAAAGCGTGTTTTTTAGTTTTTAAACTATTAATTATCTCTTTTCTAATCAGTACCTTCCATATTTTGCTGACGATAGCATCCTTGAGTGTATTATTAATTTTATTCAGCCTGCACCAAAAATACTCTCCAGTCTAGGTCAACAAGACACAATCAGGTTTGCTGTTGCGAAAAAAGTTTAGTGGGTGATGCTTGTGTTACTGCCCAACCATCAGTTTCAGATTTTAAGCAATTGCTTAGGACATCACGTTGTGTCGGGCACCACAGAGCGTGATGCGCCCTACTCACTCTACACTCAATATAAAGGAGTAGAAGAGAAAGAAAAAGTAAAATGTTTTAAGGGCTCTTTTGAAGGGATTAAATTATTTTAAATGCTTTTTATGATTTGGAAAAGTAAAGACCTTTTTTTCTTTGGTCTTGAAAAATTTTTGGTTTTGAAATATAATAAGCTTTGTGTGTAAAAAATGTAAGGATGTTTTTAAAATTTTTAACTTTTGTGTTTAAGAAAAGTGAGGACTTTTTTTTGGTCGTCAATAATTTCATGGCCTAGGGTGCACCACAGCAGTGGACTGCTTAGGACATCAGTCCTAATCCGGCACAGCCAACCATGTGTAATATCCCTCTCTCTTGTAAAAAAACTATTTGGTTCTTAGTTTGTAACATTTACTATTCTTACCGGTTTTTTTGGATCAAGATACAAATAAATAGTATCACAAAGTAATATGGAATTTTCTTTTTTTTTTTAACCGGAAGAATAATACATAATAAATAATTATAAAACACCCAGTACATTTACAAAATAAAACTGAAAATAACGAATGACGCGACATCCACACAGAGAAGACTAAACTAAAATCACTCTTGGATACGCTCAATAGTTCACGCCTAATTCGGTATACTGAGTTTCTATGTATTCCGCATGATGGAGTCACTAGCATTGCATTAATACATTGAAAAATCCATGTACTAATAATTAATTATAACTTTATCTTAGTTTGGTTTGAGAAAGAAATGTATTTTTTGTTGTACCTATAGAAATAATCTACGGGGATAGTTCGGTCCAGTTTAGGTATAGACTGGTGCACATACATTTAATAATTCATCCTTATAAGCTGACATGGTCCCCGGCAGGATAACTTCCAGGGGTTGCAAAAACTGAAAAAAAGTCCTCACATCACCTTGAAACAATACTTTATCCTACATATTTTCTTTTATTCCTATTTTGGAGTTTGCGAATAAAAGTTAACTTTTGGTGAACTCCCCCTCCTCAGCGAAAATTTAAAAAATTAAAAGCAAATTATCTAGTTTTTTTTTAAAGTTTGATCAAATTTTGCAAAAATATCTGCCTTTTTCTTGTAAGTAAAGGCATATATAAAGATCTCGCATAAAACAATTGTAGAGTGAAAAAATTTCAACTGGCTGTAGTTTTTTGAAAAATTGCTATTTTATTGAAATTTAAATTTTGTCGATAAAGTTTATTCAAATTCCCAAAAAAATGAAAGATTTGCTTGGGGGCTAACTAAATTTTTATTTTTTTTCAAATTAAAAATAATACCAAAGGGTTCTTCTTTAACAGTATCAGATTTTTTAGATAAAACAAAAATTAAAATCCTACTTGCGCAGCTGTCTGGATAGCCAAACCCTAAAATGCATCCATTAGGTATAAAAATATATGTATTAGCATAAAGTAACATACCTACGGATAAGAGAAACCATGGCATGCTAAAATTTTTGTACCGCTTTTGCGGCAGGCTTGGCGGCAGGCTTGTCATTTTTCCAGTTTACACTTTAAATGCGTCGATCGAAGCCTCGCCTCGTGTAACATCAGCGGTGGGGAGACACGTAAGCTTACTGAAATGACTAACTGGCGGTATTTCAACGAGAAACGAATAAAATTATATTGGGAGTTTTCGCATGACCTGTCCTTAAATCGGCTATTCCATGATAACTCTTATAATTTCCTTACTCTATGGTATTAGTCATTAGTCAAAAATGCAAAAATGTGATTTTTGTTCAAGAGTATAGTACTTTTATTTTTGATTATATTAAAAATTAATATACAGGGATTTTCTGAACAAACGCAAAAAATTTTGGGAGGCATAATTTCTTGTTTAAAATAAGGGGTAAGTAATTTGCTTTAGAAATATGAGGTCAAAAGTTAACCATTAGGGAGATATCGCGAAAAAAATTAAATAAAGATTGCCCCAATTTTTTTTTAAACAAGAAGAGTATTGTATTTAAATTACCTATTTATTTCAAATAAAGACAAAATTATTCCAACAAAAAAAATTACTCCTCTGGTAGGTTTACATCTGACATTTTTACATGATATTTATGTCAGACAGAAATTCTGGCTTATGTAAACAATAAAAAAATTCTATTAAATATAAATTTTTGACCGTTTACATTAGCCAGAATCTGACGTAAATATCATGCAATAAATGTCAGATGTAAACCTACCATTGGATTATTTTATTTGTGAATACAAGGTGATTCAAAAATCGATCACGAAACTTAAGGAGGTGATTCTACTTGACAAAATAAGGGTAGAGCTTCATATATTTTTTTTCAAAATGTCATTCATTTTCGAGTTACAAGCCGTCAAAGTTCAATTTTTATTTTGGTTTTTTCGCTATATTGACATTTATTTTTTAACCAATCTAGTTGATATTTGGCACACAAATCGAGCTTTGCAGATTCTAAAATTTTAAGACAAAAGTACTTTTTTAAATACCTCCAGAGGACACTTTACCAATTACCCATTACATCATAACTTCTTTATTTTGACAGATATCGCAAAGCTGGGGGCGCCATTTTATAGACAATTAAAAACTTAAAAAATTAGGTGCTTTTTATTAAAGTCGATAAACCTCACCGTTTAGGCGACCAATAGACATCAAAGTTTTCATCAATTTCAATCAAATTACCTACATACATACAAGGTGTCCAGTAACTTAACCGACAAACTTAACCAAAAGATTCTACAACAAAATATAAGAAAACACTTCATATAAACATATGTCCTAAACGTCTTAGTTTTTGAACTACGGGGTGTTAAATATTAACAAGAAAAAACTTTTTTAATTTTTATCTACAAAGAAAAGTTTTAGCGCATTGCTTTTAGTCGAATTAAATTATTACTTTGAGGTGTGAGCAGTGCCGTATTAACCATTAGGCTGGACTAGGCTACAGCCTAGGGCGCCATGAAAAAATAGGCGCCAGAGAGGGAAGTAATAGGCGCTGGACAGGGGAGTTATTAAAAAGTTTAGGTCGGGTGGGGATAATAAGGTGCTTTGGAATGAAATAGGTGCGAAAAGGAGGGAATGACCTTTTTTATTTCTTTGGTGGAAAATAGGTGCTCCGGGAATTCTAGCCTAGGGCGCCTCAAACACTTAATACGGCCCTGGGTGTGAGCATATGCGATTTCGATTTCAGCAGCCCCGGATTTTCATTTTTTTGTAAGGCGGGGCAAAAACTACCCAGCGCCGTCCCCTTGGGTTTTTTTGTGAAGAAAAAAAAGAGCAAAAAAATGGTCCTTGCCTTTTAAATCGCACCCTCTTCCCATCACTTGCCGCCGTATGTATAATAAATCCACCTCGCAAACGCAATTGCTCACCGTTCAGTACACGTCGGTTATGCTTAATTTTACAGGCCCTTTAAGGTGTCACCCAGAGAACTAACCCCCTGTCTAGATTCGGGGCTGGACTCTAGATTCCTTTTGAATGATATTACCCCAATGGGAAGACGAGCCTGACGGCCCCCTAACTTAGAGGTATCTAGTACTTATTGGTATATCGTCTGCTTATCTGCATGTTTCGGTACCTAAACTAATTGATAAATTATAAAAAAACCTTTTAAAAACCTTTTATATAGACTTTATACAGGACATTATGAGTTAAAAATAAAAAAGTAATTAAAAAATGATATTAATAAAATATCAATGACCCAGTTAACATCTCTATACTCTAAAAAATCTATTTGGAATAGTGTAGAGCATAAATTAAAATAGGAAGCTTAATATTATATCCAAAATAAATATAAAATTATTAGGTAAGGGTTTAAACCAAACAAAACATTGGGCATCATGAAAATTATTTTTAGCCGGGTTTCTGGCAGACTATTTAATTTCTCTAAACATACACGACAGTTTCTTAACAACTAAACATAGAATACGTGTATCGGGACCACAGTTATTTTAATTTAAAAGTTTAACAAAAATATTCTGTGATAATATTACTAATTTTAGTAAGTCGTTTTCGTAAAGTATGGTTAGTCGTGTTCTTTGTGTGTGTATCGGGGTGATTTGTTTTTAAGTCTAATTTTAGTTTTAAATACTTTAAAATGATATCGAGAATGAAGCACGGACATCATCATCATCATCATCATGATGTCCATTCAAAGCATAAGAAACATCATTACATTCCATTGATTGGTCGACATAAGGATAGACGGGTATGTAATTTGTTCACTGTACAAAAATGTTCTGGATAGTTTCGTATAACAGTTTATTTGTTTTATATTAATTAGTGCGATATTTTTTATCTTTGTTTATAGTACCTGTATTAAAACTGATAGGTATTATTAAAATAAACATACCTTATAATAAACTGTTTCAAATACTAATTTAAAAATTAACCTATTTTTGTATTAGTAGATGTTTTATAAATTTTATTGGCAGTTTTTATTAGAGCTACGTTAGTCCCCTTCATGAGGTATCTATATTTAGATTTCGAGGTTAATAGGTATCAATTTAAAACCGAAAACCGAAACAAAGACTTATTATAAATATCATAGCTTGGCCGGTATTAATTATGTAATCGTTCATGGCTGCAATAATAGCATAACTCGAAAAGTCATGTTTTGAGATAAGTGGGTTTAAAGTTTTATTTGATAAGAAATGCTGTAGTTTGCCCAAACAATTGAAGACGTCAGTGAATAAAGGTGTTATTTCACTTTTTCTTGTTTTGAGTAATTTAGATTCTATCCTGTTTGGACGTAGATTTCGTAGATCGTTTATTTTTTAAGTACTATAGACGGGAACCGGGGTAAATAATATTTAGTAACAGCCTGTAAAAAAATAAATCGTCGTTTTACACATGTTTACTAACAATCGGCTAAACAATGGTACATATCACAAGCAAGAAACATATTTATATTTTTATTTTCAAAAAAAATATTGACATATTTGAGTTAAAAGGGCAAATATCAATTTATTGCAGTACAATATCAGAAATTAACAAAATGTCACATACCACCTTCAATAACTGACGTCTTTTATTATTACCTTTAAGTTATTCCCTTTTCTGCTAGTATTGCTGAAAAAAGTATGGGTTTTCATAATTACACCTGTTCTTAGTCCAAAACGTGTGTTTTTTGAGTTGTTCCAAAGACAATTGTAGTTTCACTATAGACACCCAGAACAATGCTAAATTTTTGGTCATCAGCTTGGACGCTCGCTTTGTGAAATTTATGAAGCGGGTATCCATCGAGTACACACGTAAACAGTACGTATAATTTGCCGCTTCATAAATTCAGCCAAGCCAGCGTCCAAAAAATTAAGTTCAGTCGGATCGGAGGTTAAATTTATACGATATTGGAAAAGGTTTGAAATTGACAGTTAAGTAAAACCGCTGTTAGAGGCAGAAACCAAATAGTGGGAAATAAAATTAGCTTAAATATTTGCTAAAATATTGTGATAGTGTGTCTTTAGTGGTTTGCCTTAGTAATTTGTCTTACTTTTTGAAATTAAACGAATTAAAAAAAATATCACAAAAGTAAGGTTGACCCTAGAAGTTAATTTTTATTTGCTTGCTTTCTTTGTCATGTATATTTTTCTTTGTCAAATTTAAAAGAATTTAGAACCGGATTATCTGTATCCGATAAATTCTAGGACGAAGGGCACAGTATTAGGTTCAATGCGATCCGTCCGATCGGATTCGATTTTTACAATGTGCCCTTAGTCAGTGATGACTTGATACCTTTTATCCATCTTGTTTTAATCTTAGTAAATTCTATATTTACTTATATAAAAAAGTAAGGAGTGTTTATTTACATTTTAAATTTTATTACTTTAATTTTAAAAAACTGTATATATAATTTTTTAAAATTATTTAGGACCCTTATACGTTAAATCACATTGAAAAACACAATGTGGTAGTTATAATGTTTAATTTTAATACTTTATATGAGTGTCACTCATACTTAGCAAACCTTAGATATTTTTTTACAATACAAAAATTAGCTTTTATACTTAATTTTTACAATATTGATTGGGGCAGGTCCAGAAGCCCAATCCAGCGGCCCAGCGGGTAACCGTCCACTGTCCTATAATTTTTAAACGCAACATCCAATCAATCCGATATCTATTACATAATACAAACATAAAAGAATAAATGCTATATAACATAGCTGATTTGCACTCCGTAAAACTTCTTTTAATCCTTTAGTCGTCGAAAAACCGGCAGCTTAGAGACAATTGCTGTAACCCAGGTAATAAACCATATAGGTATTTGTGGTTTAGCTGTGTAGGTAATAAAAAATTTGTTAAAAATAAAAATAATGTATTTTATCTGGTTTCTTTTTTATAAAAAGTATTTAAAATATTTCATTTTTCTATGTTAGGTTTTACCTTTTAATTAGGTGATTAATTTTATTATTTAGAAGTACATACCTATCTAAATGTCTAGGACTTATGATGACTTATCATAAATATTAGATAACAACATATATGGTTTAATTAATTCAAAAACGTTTTAAGAATTGTATCAGCTTATGTCTTGAAAGAGATGCTGTTTTAAACCTTTATTTATTGTATAAACTTTTATTTATAAAATAACTTATATGTCTTACCAGAATATGCCCTAATTTTTTTACCGCAATTAGAAAACACCTTGTATAACCTTTGTGTCTTGTGTTTCGGAAATATGAAAGCAGTTTTTCAGAATTTTTAGATACCTTTTAACCTGTATCTTATTCTGTTTAATTTTATTAATTTTTTATTGACCCAAAGGTGTAAATACCTAAAATATTTAAAGAACTTCTATATAAAAGAAAAACATATGATACTAATAAGTTATTTAACTTAATTACTTGTCTTATAATAATATTTGTTGTACATTAGGTGATTAACCTAAACACACACAAAAGATAAGTTATTATAAGTTATCTCCAGTTCTTGTTCAACAATCTAACATATTTTTCTGAATAATACTGCTTTAATTGTAAAATTTAATGTTGTTGTACCCCTAACGCAACAAAATTATACAATCTTTTTTAAAATTATCTATATAAACATATCACATAATGGTTTTATAATATTACGAAACCTTTTTTCAAGCACTTTATTTTTCTTTATTTCTTCTAGAATATAAACACTTCTATTTCCAAAATTAAAATCTTCATATATTTTTCCGTTTTCCATCTTTTTTGAATAAATTCGTCAGGTATAAAAATATACGTGCTACAAACGGCTACTTGTAAAAGAGCTGGCTTTGAGTAATCCTTAATACTTTCTAAAAACATATCTTTAGGAAGTATATCTTGAATATCTAAGGATTTTAATTTTAACTCATGTTCCAAAGTTGTAAAATAGAAATTTAAAAACTCTGAGAATTTTTCTTTTAATAGTATTTCTTCAGTATTAAAATGTAAAAATACTAAAATATCGTAAACTGGTGGCCCATATTTTGCGAATTGAAAGTCAATCAAAAGGCATTCATTGTTATTATTAAACATCAAATTGTTTCTCCAGAGATCATCATGGCATAATACATTTGGGTACTTTTCGGAAGGACCAGCTTTATTTGGCATCTCAAACTTAGCGTAATCATAAATCTTATTTTCATCAATTTGGTTGCCCACAAAATATTTACATAATTCAACGACACATTGTAAAGACGGTTTATACCAGTCATTTCTGGAATTTCCTTCTATAAAGTCAAGTTGGTTTTCTGTCAGTTCATCCCTAATTTCATTAATTATTTTATATTTTTCACCAGAAAAACTTCTTTTTCTCTCATACATAAAACTTGCAGCGTGCATTCTAGCCAGGGCTTTTAAAACTGCTTCTATTCTGAAAGTTTCAAAATAAATGTCATATGTTATGCTATAGCCCTTACTTTCTAAATTTTCTAAAACAATAATGTCATCTCTACCAAAATAAAATTCCGGACAAAATGGAGTACTAACTAAAGTATTCATTTCTGTTGCTAAATGTTGATAGATTACGACTTCTTTATGTAACACCCCAAGAGATTCAATAAATTCTTTTTGTTCTGTATTATCTTGTGGCATACATTTAATAAAAAATGATATTTTATTCTCTTTATTATTATTTTTGTATATATAATAAATAGTAAGTAACAAATGGTCACCCAAATGACCTAACGTTGTTTCACTAAATTTTTTCACTTTAAAACCTGTAATTTGAAAAGTAGACTTTTTGATATATTTTTCCAATATAATAGCACATTCACTGTTTGAAAGTAAACAATTCATTTTTAATAATTTTGTTAAACTAAAATTAAAATTAAAAGGATTGTAATAACTTTATTTTATCTGAGACAATTATTGTTATCTTTTGAAGACAGGACCGTACCAAGCGAACGCTGTTAATAATTTATGTCGACATATTTATTTATATCATATATTTATAAGTTTTCTTTTGCTAATGAATTTTTGCTTTTATGTTTAGGTTAATTAGTAACATGTATATCTTACTTTTGCTGGATAATAGTCATAGGCTATTATTTCAAATACTGAAGAATTTAGCAAATTACTTCAAATTACGTTAAGGGGAAGAGAGAGGTCAACAGAGAATAACATCTGTCAAATACGGTTAAAAACTCTATTAAATGATAATAAGCTAAAAGACACTATATGTTTTTATCTAAAGTTTTCAAAATAAAAATTTTAACTTTAACAAAAAATTATCAATATAACAACAAGGTTAAATTTGTTAGTATTAAATACTTGTAAAAATAAGTATTCTTGTCAAGCAGTCGAAATTATTATACATAAATAAATTAGAGCTAAAGCTCCTTAATGCTTGTTATTACCTTTCACTGCAAAGGAGCATCCGTCTATTTCTTAAACTAAATGAACTTAAATGCTTTTAAGAATAACAAAGCTTTAGCATTTTTCGAAATTTAGAGATAATAGGGATAATTCACGGCAGTTAATTTAGTTCGATCCAATCTCTATACGGAGTAAGTTAGAAAAGTAAGTTCTTCTTAGAAGGATGTGCTTTTAAAATATGATATAACTTTTATTTCTTAACAAGTTTTTTAAATAATTTTTTCTCTAAGTTCAAAAATAAAGGTAGTATTTGTCATAATCGTTAATTTGCACCTACCTCGTATACACTATGGTTTATTTAAATTTTGATCAGTGTTTTGGGAGTTTCGCTGTATGCAGAGATTTTTATCAAGAATAAATTTTTTGAGAAATCAAAAATAAGAAAAGTTTTCCATATGGTTTAACATTTCTGGCGGTCACTGTATATATACCTCGGGTGAGAAAGCTATTATTTACCTTGCAGAATATATCCCTTGGCGCTACGCGCCTCAAGTTTTAAAAAATGCTCGGTGAATACTAGCTCACTTTTCACCCTAGGACCCTTATTCTTGAATCTCTGGGAGGAGAACTTTGCGGGAAGTGAGTAAAGTTCACGAAAATATTGTCAAAACAGTATTCTTAAAAAAGAAGTTCACTGTGAGCAAGCAACTCCCGGGAACTAAAAGTTCTCCACCTCTTGAGGTGGAGAAAATTCGTTCCCGCCGTTCTATAACCTTTCCCATAAAGTTCCTGGGAGTGTTCCCCTCCCGGAGATTCAAGAATAAGCGTCTAGGAATATACTATAGTTAAAGTTGTTTATTGTTATTTTAAATACAAACTGGTGGAAACTTAAAACACAACACTATTTTAATTATTCTGGCATTTAAGATGATCATTAGAATTTAACAGAAAACTTACTTTTTGGCTTTTAGCATTTTAGGTATAATTGTTATTCTTATCTTTATTTCAATTTAGATTGCATATTATTGTTAAACTAATTCAAATTTATTCTTCCACTAAAAATGCTAAGTTATTTTATTGATAAAATTGAATGAAAATATAGCGACTTTACTTCGGCGTATTGTTTTACAAAAACCAAAAACCATGTGTGTGTGTTATAAAATACTGTAGACAAAAAAATGTCTACACCTAAGTAATTCATAGAATACAACCAATTAGAAGCTGGTAATCATTTCTTTTTCTATTTTTCATATTACCTTTTTTTAATGACATTGAAAAAAAATATAATATAGACAATTATTGTTATCTTTTGAAGACAGGACCGTACCAAGCGAACGGTGTTAATAATTTATGTCGACATATTTATTTATATCGAATATTTATAAGTTTTTTTTTGCTAATTAAATTTTGCTTTCATTTTTAGGTTAATTAGTAACATGTATATCTTACTTTAGCTGGATAAAAGTCATAGGCTATTATTTCAAATACTGAACGATTTACAAACTACTTCAAAGAAAATTCGTTAAAAAAGCGTAAAAAAATATTAAGGGTGTAAATTAGGTATAGGCATTTTATACAAGACATTTTTATAGTAAAAAGTACACAGGAATATGGGTCCGAAGAATTTTTTTAATATACAGGATGTTAAATTTAAACTTGTCAAAAATCTTAAATTTTTTTGCAATTTTGTTGCAAATTAGCAGTGTAATATTTATAACATAAAGGAGTTTATTTAGCTCTAACTAAATTTAAATGAAGTCATTGGCGCATAGCGTTTCGAGAGGCTTCTAGACAAATAATTTAAACCAAAAAAGTTCTTTGGGCAATTTTATGCTTTCTTTAGAAAGCAATTTAAAACACATAAAAAAGATACAATCAATACAATTTTTGTTTCAGAAATTATGGTATAATCACTATAAGCCCTAATTCTAATTCTAATTGCTTTAAAATAAGACTAAAACTGATTGTAAGGCGTAATATTAGGAATACCAAACATTATCATCATAACTTGTTTATTGGGTATTTTTTTTATAAAGAAAAAAAATCAGTCAATTAAATTTTATAAATCTGTTTAAAAACAAAGCTAATTTTTTTAAGAATAAAAAATGGATTTACTATTTATTATTTTTCTTTATAATTCGCAATAATTTCCCAAATTTATGCATATATCACTCTGTATACTGAGGTTTATGACATAAATCTGACTTCAGACGGTTTGAGATCGGGGACGCGAGGAAGGGCATATAACAGAAAAAAGTAGCAACCCAGAAACTGGGTAAAGTCATTATATTTACACGCTAATGATCAATCCAGTCTAGAATTAATGCATTTCGTTTTGCGTTGTTCTTGTATATTTGTTGATAGATGCGTTCCCAAATTTTATTTAAAATTTAGATTGCAGCTTATAATAAATATGAAGGGTTAAGTAAACCGTAGTTCTAATAATTTTTTAATAGGTAATTATTGGAATTCATATAAGGTCTAGCAGTAATAAATTCAGCAGTATTTTGACTTTACGCATGCTCAGTAGTGGTTTTAAATAAGGGAAACTTTATTAAAGTTACTGCTAGACTTTAATTGTGCCAAAATATAGTCGGTCGTTTTCCTTCCTTATTTTGACATTTGAAAACAAAATGGGTTAAAGTAATTTTTGTTTATTTTCAAATTTTGTCTTTAAAATATATTAAAAAGTTAGAACTTCTCCATTTGTCACTATACAAAACAAATAAATAAAATAGACTATAAATAAAAACAAATAATATTCAAGTTTTAGGTTAAAAATAATACAAGCATGTCATGTTGACCAATAACACTTCTTTACATAGGCGCGTTAAGGTTTAGCAGTAATAAAATAAGGTTTTTCCCTTAATACTGCTAGCACTATTTGCCTATTCCAATAATTCCCTAATATGTTTTTTCCTGGCATTGGTGTTGACTCATTTAATCACATCGATAAAAGAGTACCAGGTGACGTCAAAAAATGGCTGTGTCATAACCCCCTTAATATAATTACCTCTGGGCTGTATAACGTTTACGAGTATACATTTGATCACGCACTAATATAGGCCAGGTTATTGACCCAATGGAAAATGGCAAGATAGCTTCAAGAATATCAGTAAATAAATATACTTACGATATATTGTAAAATGTTGATTTATTATAAAAAATAAGAAATAAGCTTCGATTTTAAACCAATTTTAAAATATAAATATGAAAGTATTTTGGCAAAATACTTAGTCTTCTATAATGCCTGATTTATCCATATGCATATCTAAGTTAAAAGATGAAGCGTTAAAACAAACCTATTTTAAGAATCCTAGATTTGTTACATCGCCTCAAATTTTCAGTTTTCAATAAACATTTTCAGTATTTGTTGTTGAGTGCTTCAAACACTTCGAAAGATTTCTCATATGAATCAGAATTTTCCGCGAATCGGCACCAGCGGTGAAAAGTCAGTTGGTGAAATCGATACTTGCGCATGCGATGCGTCCTATAACCCCACCTCTATTAAATATGTACAATCACAGAGCTTTCCGAAAAACAGCCACAACATGAAAATTTAAACCCTACTCGATTTGGACTATTTTTTAGCAGTAGCTTAATAATTTTTACGTAAGTTTTCATCACTTTCTAAAAACTGAAATATTGGAATATTTTGCTCTGTAGTTTTGGTTTAACATTTTACAACGTTGAAGTGTGTTTCGCGAAATTGTCTAGGTTTTTTATTGTACTCTGGCCCAAAATATACAGAAGATTAAAAATGTGACAGTGAATTTAAATTAAAGTTTCTACGTGTGCTTATTGTATATACTGTAAGAGCTTGTAATATTCCGAAAAAGAGGGGTTATAAATAGTTTTTGCGCTTTAGATGGGTAGATAATAAATAGTGGTAGGCGATGTCGCAAAATGATGGGATACAACAATTACAATCAAGGATATAACAAATTATTTACTCAGGTGAGCTTTTGTAAATAAATAGTTTTTTATGTGGTTTAGCTTTTATCTACTTCTTTATAGAAAAATAAAAAACACTTTTAGTGTATACAACATATTCACTAAGTGACCTTATTAATTACTATAATATTTTAAATAATTATTAAATAACATGTTTGCTATCTTTTTGCAAATGTCCTAATATTTTTGGTGTAAAATTATATACTCCTTGTCAATATAAAAAAATAAAATGTTTTAATATCTTAAAATTTCTGCGCAGTTACACCATTTAATTATTAATAAAAAAAATCTTTAGTTATTTATACATAACATTAATAGAATAGCAGTATTGTTTACTTAAAAGAGTCCAACAGACTGTGACCTCCAATAAAAATTTATATAATAACTTTCACCCCTCGTATAGCAATAAAGTCAAAGTAGCTTTCTTGCCCTAAATAAAAATATTAAAAATTTTAAGGACCCTATATCGAAATGCTAAGTAGGTACGACTAAAAAAATACTGTTTATAAATATTTAATAAGATATAGTATTAGATAGCATTATTCTATAACTAATATGTTTTATGAAAAGTTTTGATATACAGACTGTCCACGGATGGGGTTAACAAGAGGACAAATGGACCAAACATTTCATTTTTCGAAGAAAAGTCATTCCTCATAAAAAATTTTGCTTGTAAAAAAATGGGATTCACAAAAAAAATGTTGATTTTGTATACAGGGTTCACAAAAACTTTTGAAACATGATTTTTCTACAAGAGTAAACTACCTTTATTTTTAATGTTTAAGCAAAATATCATTTAAAAAATTCATTAGAATAGCATTTAGAATAACTTTATTTAGGTTCAGGGGTATCAAAAAAATTAATAAAACTTATTTTGAAGTTATCAAAAATTAATATTATTAAATTTTTATAATAAAATGACCTAAATAACTTTTATAAATTGCTTTTTAAACTCCGGCTTTTTCTAAATTCCTACAAAACACAAGTTTTTAACTGTAAACGTCAGTTTTCGCCAAATTATGGATTTCAAAAATTTCGTGTTTTTGTTTTTATTGATTAGAAACATTATTCTAAATAAATTTGTCTAATGATATTTTGCTAAAAAATTAGAGATACAGGTAGTTTACTCTTAGAGAAAAATCATGTTTTTCAAGTTTTTTCGAACCCTGTATACAAAATCAACATTTTCTCTTTATGAATCCTATTTTTCTACAAGCAAAATTTTCTATGAAGAATGACTTTTTCGAAAAATGAAATTTTTGGTCCATTAGTTTTCTTGTTAACTCCATCCGTGGACAGTCTGTAGTAACCAGTGGCGGCGCCAGGGGTCGGCGCGGTGTGGCGAGCGCCCAACCTAAATTGCTAATTATATAAATTATTTAGTCAGCTTATATTTAAGTAGGTAATCCGAATTATAGAATTCTAGAATAAATGATCTATGGTCGCAAAATTAAAACCTACCAGTATGTTGCGCTGTCATTAGAAACGGATTTTAATGTAAAATTTAAATATAAAATAAAATATCCTAATAAAATGTTTAAAAAAACAAAATGGGAATCATGTAGAACCTTGTTTTAAAGCCCCTTTAATTCTCTACTCAACGCCCAGCCGTTCAACACTTAGAACCGTTTGAAATTTGGCTTAAATACTGTACAAACAGTTCGGTTTTAATGAAATTGGCTTGTAAGTCTAGAATGGCCTTGCCGATTTTTAAAAACAAAGTAGCGTTAAGTAGAAAATTCAAGGACCTTTAAAACGAGGTGCTACATGACCTCCATATCTATTTCCAAAAAAAGTTGCCAGTGCCCCCTTGATACTAAACCACGTGACCAAAGTTATTTTAATGCCAAAAAGTAGCTTAAGTGACACCATTTTACACAAATTTTACCCGATCTCGATATCTTGACCCATTCAAAAGTTAAGGGGAGAGAACTTTTAAAAACCGCAATGTATGTTCAAATTGGAGCTAAACTTCAAACGACAGAACCAATTTTAAAACATAAAATCGTTATGAATAGAGAATAAAAAGGCCTTTAAAACATGAACCCTCTGTCAATTGAAAAGAAAAGTTGCTAGTGCCTTCTAAACCAAAATTATTTTTATGTCAAAGAGTAGTTTAAGTGACACCCTTTTACCAAAATTTTACCCGATCTCAATAACTTGTCCCATTCAAAAGATAAAGAAAGGGACTCTTTTAAGATCCTTACTGTATATATCACTGAAGTTGGTGGTAAGACATTTTTTGATTTACACAGCCTACTAAGCAAACAATTTTTTCGTAAACGGTTTATTTTATCACAAAAATGCAAAAAAACAAATATTTGAATTTCTGTGCCCATTATGCTGGTGTAGCTTAACTTTTAAAATTGATCTTACACATAAAATTTTAGTCATCAACAGGCTTTGCCCCCTATGGTGAAAGAATTTTTAATAAACTAATAAGTTTTTACCTTCTTTAAGACATAAAATAAATACAACTTTTTAACTGATAGGGATGTACAAATTTTCGCGAGATTTGATGCGAAAATGTTGCCACAGTTTTTTAATCAATTTTCGAAGATTGCAGGTTTGAGGGGTTTTTGTTTTCAGTTTATGGGCCCCTAAAAATGAGCTTCTAAAATATTTGTACTGAATTTTAAAACTCCCTGTATTCATACAATAATAATATTGCACTGCACATTTACTACCCACCCTAAATTTCTTTGCCGGATATCGCAACTTAAAAAAGCCGGCGCCGCCACTGGTAGTGACAAACTTTTTCTCATTTTTAAAGAAAAGTAAACAAAAATGTCAAGTGTATGATATTTTTAAAAAGACAGTTAAATAACCTTTAAAACAAGGTATCACTGAATCCCTCTTTCCATTTCAGATTTTAAGAGTTGCGGTCTGCGGCTACCACCGCTAAAGAGTTATTACAATTTAATTTAAAAAAGTATATAGAGTATGAATAATGCTAAATTCTCGGGCTTCCACTGTCTTAATTTGTCAACTGATACACGACGTTTCGGACGGTATATATCTTTAACCGTTTTCAATTGATAATATCCAAATCAAACACAAAAAATATACATATAAGTACCACTGGCGACTTATCAGAGGAGGCAAAGGAGGCTTAGCCTCCCCATAAATTAAACTATAAATGCGGCACTACACAATTTTTGTTTGCATTTATGCATATATTACCTATTTTTCTTTAAATAGGTGCGGTACCCCAAAAATTACCGGCATTTTCTGTGTTTATATAGTAATTATGACATTAGCCTCCTCTGTTCTCCAATGCACGAGCCGCCACTGATTAGTACTGCCATGTAAAATACAAAAACAAAAATTGACAGTACACAGGGAAACTTAAAAAATTTAGAATTCATTTTTTTTTAAATTAATCATTACCTGGACCATATTTTTTTGCAAGCCTAAGTTGATAACTTTCTTCAATTACTAGATTTAATATAAAACAATTGTTATCCATTAAATGGATGGGCAAAGGTAGCTTTCTATTCGAATCTTAGACCAATATTTTTAAATGAGAATCCCCTTCTAAAGTCGGTAGAGTTAGTAAACACCCTGTATATTTAACTTAGAAATTATTATAGGTGCTTTATATAAAGATCATTAAAAACCATACTCGTTTACGATGCTTAGAAAATGATAATCGAAAACTTAAAAAATGTCTCGAAAAATACCTTAGTACAAGAGCTAAAGTAAAAAAATATCGCCACTGGCAACAATTTTTCAATATTGTTGGATAGTAATGCGGTAAGGGCTATAACTTTGTGTAAAAGTCACTTGCTTTAAAGGCTGCTGTGGAATTTCTGTGCTAGCACAACAGGCAGTACAACTAACAGCGGCAATGACCGCAGGTCAAATATGTAATTTTTTAAAACTTTTTTAGTAAGGATACAATGTACAGGGTTAGAAAAAAACTTATTTCAGCTCTGGCCACCCTTTTTCTGAAGTAGAACGTCCCGATTTGCCACATCATAATATCTGGTTGTAACACGATGGTCTCCCCACATTTTGCTGTGGGAGTTTGTACTTACTTAGACGACATTTTTCCAAAGAGGTGGTTTAATTAAGTGGCCGCCTAGGTCACCTGATTTATCACGCCTGGACTTTTTTACTGGTGTATGTACCTTAAGAAAAAAATATTCAAAAGCCATTTTGCAAATTAAAATAATATAAAACATCGCATTCAGCAATAAATTCGGCAAATTACACCCCAGACGGTCTGAAATGTTCCGCAAGAATTTAAAGATCGATTAAGTTGTTAAAAAAATGAGATTTAAGGGATCATGAATTTATTCTTTACTTTACGATCACCGTGTATATTCTTTAACAGTAAAATGTTTGGTCAATTCTTGGTATTGTAAAGTTTATTCGTGGACATACTGTATTTACATAAATTGCTAATTAGTAATTAATGAACCAAAAACCACTTGTTGGCAGCACACAACACAAAACTGTATTACCCGTTTTAATTAAATTTTAAAGCACTCCGTCACAATTACCCTGTATATTCTTTAACAGTAAATTTTTGGTTAATTTGTGGTATTGTAAAGTTTATATCTGTGGACATCCTGTATTTACATAAACTGCTAATTGGTAATTTATGAACCAAAAACCACTTGTTTGCAGCACAACAAAAAACTGTATTATGCGAGATCAAAAAACTGTATATTCTTTACCAGTAAATTTTTGGTCAATTTGTGTTATTGTAAAGTTTATCCGTGGACATATTGTATTTACATAAATTGCTAATTTGTAATTTATGTGCCGAAAACCACTTGTTTGCAGCACACAACACAAAACTGTATTACCCGTTTTAATTAAAATTGAAAGCACCCCTTTACGATCACCCTGTATATTCTTTAACAGTAAATTTTGGTCAATTTGTGGTATTGTAAAATTTATTCGTGGACATACTGTATTTACATAAATTGCTAATTAGTAATTTATGAACCGAAAACCACTTGTTTGCAGCACACAACACAAAACTGTATTACCCGTTTTAATTAAATTTTAAAGCACTCCTGCCTCTTATCGATCCGGTGTTTAAAGTTTAATTTAATTAATTTTCTTTTTATCCTCATATTTTGATACGCAGCAACACAGGTACTATAAAATTGTAATTTTGGGTAAACAGTGATTAGGTTGTTTTTAAGTTTAAATACTAAATGGGTCATTAAAGTGATTTTAAAATAGGTAAAACGTTCTTTTATTATTAAATTGGAAAATTTTTAATATCAGTTACTAAATCATTTATAGAAAACTGTCCCAAGATAAAAAAAAAAGATTGGCTATACAGTGAGGTCGATTGGTTTTGAAGTCGCGCTTGTAGCTTGCTACCGCGGGTCGGCCTTGTCGATCAACGGAGTAAAGCACCGGGGACCGCGACCATAACTTGGATGGATGACCGGGCCGTTGTCGGTTTTGGGTAACGGCACGCGGTGTTCTGCTTAGCAGCAACCATTCAAGTTATGGAATGAATGGTGTGTGAATAAGAAGGAGTAGGTGTCAGGGCACAATAAGCCTTAAGGCTGCAGTGCACCACCAAGGGGGGCGACAGTCGAAACCTGGGTGGGATGACCCCGAAAGGGTGGTAAAACCAACCAACCAAACAATGAATTGGAACAAATTCATTTAAAATTCACTGATTTGCATTCGAAAATAATTAATAGTTTAAAAAAACTAAAAAACACGCTTTTATATGCAACCGAACTAAAAATTCAAAATTAATTTTTCATTAAAAAAATATTTTCACTTCATAGTAAAAAGCGTGGGGTGCTTAATATATTAAATGTTATAATTATTATATTTGCCAATATCTATGATGGAAAAGTTATGAAAAAATAGTAAAATGCACCCCACGCTTTTTACTATGAAGTGAAAATATTTTTTTAATGAAAAATTATTTTTAATTTTTAGTTCGGTTGCATATAAAAGCGTGTTTTTTAGTTTTTAAACTATTAATTATTTTTCATTTTTTAGTTCGTTATATTGCACAAAATTCTTAATATAACAGTAAATTAGAACATACTATTTAATTAAGCAGCAAAAGAAAATAACCAGCCCCTTTTTTATTAGTTCTGTGCCCTGTATATCAAATTTGGTCAAATGGGGTTGCTCCAACTTTCGAAACAATTACCCAATTTGCATAAATAAGACAAATATTTTTTAAAATATTACCTTTTAAACTAAAAAGAAATTTACCATAAATGTTTTTTGATTTTACTTTAGTTTACTTACCTTAAGTGATATTTTAATGTAGTTTGCTAATCTCCATTTCCAGTCTTTGTCCTAATCTAACATTCGGTACAAGTACCTTACACTCAATAAAGGCCTTCTTTAGAAAGTATAAATGGAAGATGGTATAAAAGTTATATGCAATAACTTGTTAGTTACTTTATTTGCTTCTTGTATTTCAATTAAAGTGTATACTTTGTTTTTAATAGCTTAGTTAACTGATTTTTCAACTTTAATTTCACATTAAAGGAATTTTAGGTTATGTTATGACTGAATGACTGGGAATTTTGTCAGATGTCAGTTGGTAATACATATTTCTGTTTTATGACCGCCTGTTTTAAATAATTTTTCATTAAAAAAAATATTGTCATTTCATAGTAAAAAGCGTGGGGTGCATTTTACTATTTTTTTCATAACTTTTCCATCATAGATATTGGCAAATATAATAATTATAACATTTAATATTTTAAGCAACCCACGCTTTTTACTATGAAATGACAATAGTAGCAAATTTTAAAATTTTTCCAACAGATTGCAACTCACTAAAAAATTTCTTCTTCATTAAGTAGCAAAGTTTGAAATTTTGCCAACAGATGGCAATCCAGGCAATGTTTGGACCGTTGCCAACATATTGCAACCCACTAAAAATTTCTTCTTCATTTAATAGCAAAGTTTGAAATGTTGCCAACAGATGGCAACCTAGGTGTTGTTTTTATAATATAATGGAATTTTTTTCCTGGCGATCAAATACAAGATAACGGGATACTGTTTGCAGATTATTGCATTGTCATGGGTCCTTAATACGTGTGCAAAGTTTCAAAGAAATCGAATAGCTGGAAGTTGGTTAAAATTAGGCTCAAAGATTCCGTTACATGGGCAGCCAGATGGCTAGATAGATTGATAGATAGATAGTTACAACCCAAGTTAATAAAAAGCGTGTTAAAAACCCTTAAACACGTTAATCTTAGTTTTTGGTTGGTATACAGGGTGGCCCAAAAATAAGCCATGGAGGCCATATCAATTTTTTAAATAAAAATGCCTACTTTTTATTACAATTTTAAATTCCTCATTGAATTTTTATTACGTTTCATGTACCATATCCTATAATTAACGTCAATCGTTATCGAGAAATTTACGATTGTTTTCTCTTAAAATGTATAACGTAAGTTAAAACAAATTCATTTAAAAGTTAGTGGACTGTCTTTTCGGTCTTTTTAACACGCTTTTATTAGCTTAGGCTGTAACTATCTTTTTTTTTTTTTTTTTTGGGGAGGGGTAAAAGAATCTTCAAAAGACGACCAGCATGGTGTTCTGACTGCTGGACAGTGTGGGATTCGGTCCCTCTAGGGAGCCGCCTACCCACTAAAAACTTCCCCTCTGGAGGCAAGGCATACAACATTGGAAACTGCTCTCGCATTACTTCAATGCATATGCCGGTCTTTCATTCGGTCTTATGTGACAGTTTGATCTATCTTTCTATCTATCTATGTAACGGAATCTTTGAGCCTAATTTTTACCAACTTCCAGCGATTCAATTTCTTTGAAACTTTGCACACGTATCAAGGACCGATGACAATGCAATAATTTAAAAACAGTATCCCGTTATCCTGATTAGGACCGCCAGGATAAATAAATTCCTTTACAGATCCTCTGTGTCTCTTGACAAAATGGCGAAGGAATTTTTAGTGAATAAACTGGAGCATTTATTTTTAAAAAACTAATTGATATATCGAACTAAAAAATGAAAAATAAATAATAGTTTAAAAAACTAAAAAAACACGCTTTTATATGCAACCGAACTAAAAATTAGAAAATAATTTTTCATTACAAAGAGTTTGTTACTTCAGAATAAAAGTGTGGGGTGCTTAATATATTAAATGTTATAATTATTCTATTTGCAAATATCTATGAGGGAAAAGTTATGAAAAAATAGTAAAATGCACCCCACGCTTTTTACTCTAAAGTGACAAACTCTTTGTAATGAAAAATTATTTTCTAATTTTTAGTTCGGTTGCATATAAAAGCGTGTTTTTAAGTTTTTTAAACTATTATTTATTTATGATAAATTCTTGCATATAAAGAAGTAGGATCTAAAATTATCTATGACCGCTAACTTTATTATATTAGTGGAATTACTTTTTTATTACATTTTTAAAATCTGCATCAAATTCCAATTAGATATGTTTTATGTACCATGTCCTATACCTAAAATTAAAAGTTATCGATAAATTTACAAATAAACATGAAGAATTACAAAATAAAATATTATAGATTTATTTGTTCCCATATTTGTGTTAAATTAAATTAAGGTGTGAAGAACTATGTAAATACAATAAAGAAAAGTATAAAAAGAACTTGAGTTTAGGATTCACTTCGCAAACCATAAATTGTTTTTTTTTACCATATCCTATAGGTAAACACAGCTACATTAAAAAATTAGGAGCTTTTGCAAAAACCCCAGATGTCATTTTTTTAAAATCAAAAATCGTCGTATAAGTTCTATCACCACGTAAGTCATTGTTAGCAACTATTCAAGAAAGACATAAAACCGAATAATTTTATACAGAAAAAATGCGCAAAACTAATTTTGTACTTAAAGTAGGTATACCTATTTTAAAATAGATTTAACAACAAAAAAACATGATTTTTTATTATAAATATTGTATTTTCTTTTGATCCTCTAATCAATGGCAGCAAAATGTTAAAACCAATAAAAAATGAATTATGTGGTGATAGAACCAAAAATGAACCTGTACGGATTTTGGGTTAAAGGACTTATTATATACGTCCCGTACATCGGGGCCGTATTAACTGTTTGGGGCGCCCTAAACTTAACTTGTTGCGGCGCCTATTTTAAAAAAAGGGCAAAAACAGGTCCTTGTCTGTGTGGCGCCTATTTTATTCCCATTCACAAATAAAAATTGAGGAGCAAAAAAGAGCTTTGCCTGCTTAACGCGTATTTTATTCCACGCCGCCCTAAGTTTTTGATATGACTTTCCCTGTCTGGTGCCTATTTTTTCATGGCGCTCTAGGCTGTAGTGTAGTCATCCTAGTACTTAATACGACACTTCTGTGCATAAAAAATGCAATTTAAACCAAAGTAGGTAAAAGATACAAGCGCAAGAGTTTAAGCCAAAAATATTTTTTAGTAAAATGTCCCAACAGACTACCTATTTACAGGATTTGATAGACAAAAGGAACAGACCGTTGACTTAGATGAAGATGGTAACAGTAGTGGCATCCCTAATAAAGATTATATAATATTT
The DNA here is from genome assembly GCA_014170235.1 of Listronotus bonariensis. Taxonomy (NCBI): domain Eukaryota; kingdom Metazoa; phylum Arthropoda; class Insecta; order Coleoptera; family Curculionidae; genus Listronotus; species Listronotus bonariensis. Next base: position 68,872 of record JACEGR010000378.1, on the reverse strand, counting down.
GTTACAAATGCAAAATAAAAATGTATTTTTCTCATTCAGAAAATTTTCTTAAAAATGAAATTATAATATTCTCCAAAAACCCCATATGTCATACTATTATAAACCAAGTATTGTTTAAACAAAAACTTTTTTACTTTTTTAAAGTAGTAATTAATGACAAATAGGATTTTGCAAAGAACACCCCAAATACAATTTTAAAAAACTGTATTTTCGTGATTATCAGTAGTCAATGTTGTTTTAAAAGGGTACGATGCAGACAGAAAAATGTACAATTGTGATAGATTACCTAAAATCAAACTAGCTAACAAGAGGTATTATCATCTGTTAATATTTATATCCTTTAACTATTTAACCGTTAACATTTTGTTGTTGTTTAAACTACATGCTTTCGAGAACTTTGGCGCCCTAAGTAGGGGAAACTGGAGTAAAATGATACCGCTAAGAAAAAATAATTGTTGAAATGTACCAAACATCGTTTTTATATTCTGTCTATAGTATGGACAACATGAATCATTTCTTTATGTAAGACACAAAATATTTTTGCAATAAGCTTTATTATTTAAAAAAATACCTGTGGGAAAAAATACCAAATCATCATTTTACCGCTTGGGTGCAGGTAAAATGATCCCTCTCAAAAATTACATGATAATTTAAAAAACTATAACTCTAAAATAATAAAAAAACATACCTAGTCTTAATCTTATTCTTTAATGAATCTTTAAAAAGTCAGAATATAGGTCCCACACAAACGTCTCTTTTTCTTTGCTTACTCTGATCATGGGCCCACACTTTAAATAGCTTTTGCATTGGATCTAGCCTCTTTTGCCAGCCGATTTATAATATTCCCTACATAAAAATAGGTACATCGTATTTTCTTTTTATCTTTATTAGAATAAATTTAAAAAATTGCGTCTTTGTCCTTTTTTTGGGCAGTATTGCTTTACTTTTTTTTTTGAAAGAACTATTTTACCCCATCGGACATAAAATTATTTAGTACTAATTATTTTTTAGCATAACCATAATCAACCAAATTATTCTATATTAATATACAGATATCTGAGCGTAACAAAATATATAAAAGTAAACTTTTAATAAATACTAAATAGCCTGAAAAAACTCATTAAAGTTTATTGCTTACTTTACATCAAACACGAAAAAACAAACATTTAATTACTGCCTATTTGTTCAGAACTAAAATAACTTCTGTAAAGTTCTCTATTAAAATATGGTCAGCGGAGGAATATTATCACATATTTGTGTTTAGATGGTGTTACAGGTATTGCCAAAACTTAACGAATCAATTTAACCCGAAGGGTTTATTTTACCCCACTCTTCCCCGTTGTTCCATACATAGTTTTCTGCTATAATATTAATAAGAAAATGCACCGAATTACATATACCTTCTTCGGCATAAATCTAATGGTCCCCTTGACAATCTTTCTACACCATTAAATAGATTAACTCTCCAAATGCAGATATTAAGGTGTTTAAGTAAAATAAAAAAATAAAGAAAATTGATATGAAACTCTAAATGGATAATATATAATTTTAAAAAGTTTTAAAAAGTTATACCAAGCGATACTACTTGTACATTTTTAAAAATAAAAATATTTAGTTAAAAATATATTACATTATAAATTTATGTATGTATTCAAAAGCTAAAAGTAATGTAAACAACTACTCTGAAAAACCATTATCTGAAAGTAAATATTATAACTTTAAAGACTTTTATTTGATTTTTATATTCAACAGATTAATTTTTATTTCATATGCCGAAATCTAAGCAACTTTCCTAATTTTATTTGCGATCATAATATGGACGGTCACTCTGTATTCAGTGGCGTAGCTAGTATAGGGCTAGGCGGGGCAGTCCCCTCGGACATTGGCTTAAAAGTATAAATTGTAGTAGGAAACATTTTTCCTGGAAGCAGAACTTGTGTGAAGTGAAGCCATTTTTTTTTATTGGAGCTCATCAAATTGGGTATAAACGATGATTTGAGATAAATAGTCTAGTTGGGCCCTTCTTCTTTTTGGTCCCTGGGCCTTTACATAACTAATTTGTTAATGTTTATTAATTTAGAGAGGTTCTTTTTTTTCTTTTAAAGTACGTCGAAATTTTAAATACTTTAGTTGGGGCTGTACATTATTTTTTGCCCCAGGGCTTTTGCTTACTTAGCCACTGTCTGTATTCTTTAATTTTTTTCTGTGTCTTTTTAACATATTTCTTATTTTCAATTAGTAAAAATATTTCTACCAGATACATACGTTTATCCAGGAACCTTACATTTTTTTTGTATTTTCTATATTAAGATACGCCAGTACATATGAAGATATATGTATTCTTAAAATTAAATCGATATTACCGGTAATAACAATTCATATTATTAATACCTTGATTGGATAAAAAAACAACAAATACCATCCATCCTTGACTTATTTAAGTTATAAAATAATAAGAAATTAACAAACTTCCTCTCGCTCCGATAAAAAAGAGATAAAAAAATGAAAATACAGGATAATTCCTAACTTATACGCATTAACTTAAAAAATAATTTGGTAAGAACAAACATTGACTTTTAACTTTGGCCACTATAAATTGATAATGAATACCTAGTAACTCCGGTTAACGTAGTTTTAAACCGACAAAATACATTTTTATTGTCGTAATTAGGGTTACTGACTTTTTAAACCAATAAAATATTTTTTTTAATTGACCGGAAAATTGAATTTTCCACTCAATTTTTAAGCGGAAAATGCTATTTTACAGGACTAATTTACTTTCCGGTCCCTAGTTTACTTTCCGGTCTCTCATTTACTTTCCGGTCCCTGATATCAAAAAATCCTGTTAGCCATGACAAAAATTGTCAGAGTTCAATTGTTAATATTTGACAGTTCAATTGTAAAGTAAAGAAACCATCATTTTGCCAAAATGGAGTCAGACATGGAAAATCCAGATGAAATAATTGAAGCAGCCTTGCCTTATTGTCGTTTAAATTTAACACTAAAAATTTACACAGTTTTTTTTCCGGTCAATTAAAAAAAAATTATGTACGATACTCGACCGGAAATAATTTTTACGGGTCTCCTCAAAACTACAGGACTCGCCTACGGCTCGCCCTGTAAATGTTTTTCGTCGACCCGTAAAATACCATTTTCCGGTCTAGTAACGTAAATAGCTATTTCAGGTGTTTTTCTTAATTTATAGTGAACAGAGTATAAATAATAGAAACAAGGTATTAAAATATTTTTAGTTAAGGAAGTTATTTTAAATAAAAAACACAACCCTGAATTTTGTGGACAAATAATGAAAAAAAAGGAAGTACCTATTTTTTGTGTCAGAAATAATTTTATATTATAATAAGCCATAATTTAAATTCTTAACGCGTAAAAATAAACACACATACTACCACAACTAATAGTAGATTGCCAATAAACATACCAAAATCATCACATTTGTTTATTGGTTTAGTTTTAACAAAAAGTCAGCTGATTATTCTGTAACCAAAAATAGTTTACGATCTTTTTTCATAATTAGGTAAAAATTATTTGTGCTTTTTATTCACGTTATTTTTAATTTAAAATTATTAATTAAGTACGTGTACATCGTTACACTAAATCCGATTTTACCGATCGGATACAACTTATGTTTGACCAATTAGAACACGTCTGTAAGTTTTATCCGATTGATTGAATTAGATTCAGTATAACGATGTACACGTAGTGATTTAACTATAACGATGTCCACGTACTCATTCTCTTCCTAAGTTAAATTATTTTACTAACTCTTTTTGTTATCATTAGTCATTGTTTGTTCTTATCAATAATTTCCCAAATTTGTGCATATGGGTTTGAGGGAATTACCCTGTATATTAACCTAAAAAAATGTATAAAAAGAGAGGATGTTTTATGCGACTCAACAACAATTTGGTATTTGCTTGTAAAAAAATATGTACTAGGTGTTTCTCACAGTTAGTTCCTCCCTATAGGTTTTTTATCTTTTAAGATAGAAAAATTAAATTTGTATCTGACATAGTTATCCGTTGGTTTAGCTACTCAGTTGGTTTCTGTCACTTTCGGTTTAACCGAAAATTACTCTACTTTAAAATTTAAAATGCCACCACTGATAAATTTTGATGACACCCCGTAGGTCATATATTGATACTTCTGTTTTAAAATTTATTTTATAAAATTTTAATCTATGGTGTCATGATTAGGCTTAAACGGTTAATTTGAAGTCAAGTAGTCATGGAAAAATAGATTTGATCGTTTTACGACTCTTACGGACGGAGTAAAGTTTTAAAAACCTTATTTATGCTTTTAACTTCTTTTTTTTCAAAAGAAACGAGGATGGCTCGTTAGCAAATCCTAAAGTAGTATTTTATTTCAAACAATTTGGTACCACATACCTACATAATATTTTATGAAAGGTTTTTCCACAAAAATGCAAATCATAAAAAGATAATTACTTATTTCGCCTTCGATTAATATTTAGATAACCTGTAAGCATTATAAATTTATGGTGTAACGCAGTTTTCTTTATTTCAATATTTATAATCGTTTTGTCTCTTTCTCTTCAAAATTAACGGTATGAACAGTAGAATTTTAAAAACGGGTTAAAGTAATAATCAGACCTATTTTTAATAATTGGTTTTTATGTATAATCTTTTAAATTAGGACCGACAATTGGTAAAAAAGTTGCGTCAAACAACTGAATTTGTTTTTCCAATCCGCCGTTTTGTATTCGCCAACAATTCACGAAACTACAACAGTACTGATAGGGATTTGCCGGACAATTTTTTTTATTACTAATTTTTTGAAATAAAAAAACTTTTTCCAAAATATTAGGTTTATATGGGGTACCCAATTGTTTAAAATTAAATGCTCTTCTAGAATATGGTAACGACCTACCCTAGTTTCATTTAAAAAGGTTATGACCATAAATTGGATTTTCCAGGCTTTTACTTTGTCCTAAACATTCTAGATTAAAATAGAAAATTAAATTTTTAGTAAGCAAAAGTGTCAAAAAATTTCATATACAGGTGTCATTGTATTCTTTCAAAATATAATAAAATTTACCCGTAGTGCCATTTAAAATTTGAAAGTAGCAGACATTTCCGGTTAAACCAGAAGTGAAAGATTACAACTGAATGGATCAACCAAACAAGATATCGATATACCAAATTTCATTTGTCTATCTCAAAAGATAAAAACTTGCAGGTGGAAACCACCTGTTAGAAACCTCCGGTATAATTAAGATATTTTTAGAATTTTTTGGTTATGTAAAAATCTAAGTTTTAAAAAAATATACATATTTTTTAAAAATATAGGCGACTACATAGTTTACTTTGTATAGGCCGATCATTTTAAACCAAAAGAGGATATTTATGATGTTTTTTTGTATTTATCGATTTTTATCTCGGTATTTACTTTACAAATAAGATGTTTAAATAAATCTAAATTTTATGGGTTGTATAATAAACAAACATTCGTTCTAATTTTAACTAATTTCTTTAGATTCTACTTGGGATTATAACAAATTAAGAATCGGTTATCTAAGTTGGCATCTAATAATTTTGTCGCATGCTTGCCAGCGTCACCTCAACTAACCTATGTCAAAATATACTACTCTGGTAAGCCTAAAAATTTATTATCCTTAATATTTTGTTGTTACAAATTTGCTACTACTTTTCTAATTAAAAATTTAGGAATATATAATTTAAATTTTATTATTACTTAAAAAAAATCTTAAAAGTCCTTTTTAAATTTTTGCAAAAGTTTATTTTTATTCTGCCATTATGATTATGATAAGTACATTATTTATTAATAATAACGTAGTGTACCATTGCCAAAGAAAGGCAAAAATAAATAAAATGTATGTATTTATATTTTAAAATGTTGTAAAAAATTGTAAAATGCCGTACCATTTTACACAAAAAAACGAAAAAAATACTTTGTTTCCATAGCGTTGTACAAAAATGTAAATTCAAAAAAACAAATAGTGTTTAAACGGTCTTTACACCCTCCATTACCCTTAAAGTAAAGAAATATTATGTTTAGCAAATTTGTTTCAAAATCATAGAATAATTAAAGTCCAAAGTAATATAGATCGGGCATTTAAACTAGTTAGAAAATCAACTTTTTGGAATAGATTTTATAGCATTATTTTAATGGCTTGTTTTTGTTATATCATCATCATTACTTAGATACTTTTATAGTGTTCATATACTTTATAATATATTTTTAGTAGCAGTTAAAACACATAGTTTAAAATTAAGAAAAAAATGTTTTTATGTATATTTTCTACTGTAGTGTTGTGGTAGTGATTTTAACCATGGACGTAGCCAGGTACAGACAGGAAAAGGCAGCTGCCTATTATTCATTTACTTCTAAAGATAAAATTTAATCCGAGATTTAAGGGTTGTACCTAAAATGGTAATTCATATATAATTATTTAATTATTTTTATTTACCATCGATAGCTGTAATATTTTTTTCCAAGCAAATGTTTATGCTATTATAAGTTTATACTTGCCTGTCACCCCTTCTCCGTAAAAAATTCCTGACTACGCCCTGTGTGGTTAATAGTATATAAAATAAAACTTAATTTTATTAATTAATAAAATTTAAATTATTGTTTAAAATATGACCTAAGAAAGCCCAAAAACACTTTATATTATTTTAAATTTTGAAAATATAAAATACACTTAATAATGTATATTTAAGCTCTATATGTATATCTCATTTTTAAATTTAGAAATATTTAATTCAGCATGGTCTTATTCTTAGCCTTTCTCTCCTAACTTCTATTTTATTATACTATCGCTGAGGCTTACTATAGTTTGATAGTAGTAACAATTTTTTCAATTCTGTATTAAACTTTTTAAAAATTGGAGCTCTAGTTAATTAACTTATTTAAAAAAATGTATTATGTTAATCACATTGATAGAAATAGAGCATACTTTATTTTAATGTTAAAAAATAAAAATTTTGTGTTCAAAGGTATTATTCTAAACCTTACATTTGTAACATTATTAAAATATTATGTCTTAAAATAATGAATGGTTACCTTTTTAAGCCTGTGTAATAAATAAACTAACTCGTCAGTTATTCTTTCATTTCTATATTAAAGAAACTATTACCAATTTCTTTTTAGGAAAAGTTCACAGTTTATTGTCTTTACTTATACATTATTAACAACAATAAAGGTTTTTTTTTCTATATTATTTCTAGCCATAAAGTGTATCTAGATCTTGGGCTACTAAAGAAGCCTAAAATTTGTCCCTAGTTATGTCTCCATCTTGCTTTTATTTTTATTGCAGTATGCCCTGTTGGCCTGTTTATCTATCTATCAAACTTGCTCTACGTTTCATGATATACATATCTTTATATAAAAAAACCCAAAGAGAATTCCTATTTAATGAGTTAACTAAAGAAAGTTAAAGATTTACCTTCTGGCTTTTCTAACTGCTATGGTTAAGGTATTACTACTTATTTTAATTAAAATTTATTTTAAGTTGTTTGGAACAACACCATTAAAATATGGGTTGCGGTTGTTTAGTTATTTTTCTAGTACCAATTTAATTATTTTTGAGTACAAGAGTCCACTTTCTTTTACAACTGCTTTTTAACAATTTTTTGATATTATTATTTAGCATTGCTCTGCGTCTAATGAAAAGCTCTTTTTGTATTGCTTATAATTAGGAAGTATATTAAATACCCACCATATGTTAATTTAAAAATATGAGTACTAGCTAAAAATCGTTTAATGCATAAAGGAATACTATTAAGCTAGCAAAACCACAAATAAATTTTGGATTTGATTGAGGCTCATATTGTTATATTTTCTCTAGGCCATTTTATGACCCTATTTTTTGCTTTCAGTTTTCTTTAAAAAGCTGGTATTGTGCTTCCTTAATATTAGGCAAGCTCTTGGCAAATAAATATATTTTTTTGTGTATACAGCGTGTTCTTCGATTTTCTTACCAAATGGGAAACTTTTTATTATTAACTTAACGAGAAAAAGGGTCCTCCCTTATAAAAAGTCCTGCCTAATAAGAAAATACACTTCCACAAAAAATTTAAAGGTTGAATGTACAGGGTAGCTTAAAAATGACTTATTTCCCAAATAAAATAAGGGTAATTTCTGATGTCATTTTATAAGTATTATGTCATAAAATGACATAGGAAATCACCCTTCAAAGTTTGGTACCATAGTTAGGAAATAACCCTTATTTTAATTTGGAAACAAGTCATTCCCAGGCCACCCTCTACATTCAACCTTTCAATTACCCTGTACATTTTACCTTCCAATATTTTTGTGAATATGTATTTTCTCATCAAGCAGGACTTTTTATGAAAAGACACTTTTTTTGTAAATTTAATAATAAAAGTTTCCCATTTGGTAAAAGCTTCCAAAAACACGCTGTGTGTTTTTTTAAACTATTAGATTTTTAATAAACACACTTCTTATTAGGTTTCAAAAACACAAGAACCTAAAAAAACTAAAAATAATATTTAGTTAAAGGTGAATTTAGGAAAAATGTAATTATTTTTCTTTTATTTTGCACCATTTTAAGCTCCTTATGGTTCTATTTGTCTAAAAAGGTGCCGTAGAGTGTAATATCTGCGGGTTTTGGTACTGGGACCCCGTTGACAGAATTTTGTAAAAAAAGTGATTAAAACACCAAAAGATCCGGCACACACATTACCTTGTACCAATGTGTTATAAAAATAACTTCGTGGGTTAATATAAAAATAAAATACAAATAAGGAGCCAAAGTGTGTCCTAATTTAATAAATATTATCAATTGTGATTTTGATTGTTAATCTGAAGCTAACAAAACAATACATAGTTTTTGGAAAAATAAGGTGCAAAAATCTGGAGTAATAAAATATCCCTTTAGGAGCCTAAAAAATCCAAAACACGGACCAAAATTTAAGTGTGGTGTTGCTAACATAAGCAGTATAACATTTACCTACCTTTTTACCTATCAAACATGCTTTTTACAACAAAGACTAATTAGACTCCAAAATAACACATACCAAAACATTTCATATCATAGTAGATAAAAATGCATTTAGAAATAAAGTAATATCATCGTTTAAATAGATCAGTAGAGTAATAATTACTTAATAGATGATTAGTATTAGTATGTGTGTTTTTATTGGCAATAAAAGGTAAGGGGATGTCGGCACTTGGCCTCTGTGAGTAGAGTTTTTGTTAAAAAATAAAACTTATTGAGAATAACACAAATACTAAAATATGTTGATAATTGTTAATTTTGTTGATATAATAAAAGTGTTAGGTACAAGGAGAATAACATTTATTCTTGATAACTATTCTAAAAACAAGTTTGTTATTTAATAACCATTTAGCGAGTTAAGTTTAGGTTCAGTTGAACTCAAGTGGTACATGTACCTGTCTATTTAAAATATATTGTTGTCAAGTAAAGGCCAAAAGTCCCTTAGAGGACAAAGATTTATATATTTTTGGCTTAGCGGGACATGCACAAAGTTGTAAAAACCTACGTTACTATAAAGCCAGTTATTACGAAATATATTTCTAGACTCGCAAAGAGTAATAATTTACCACATTTATGCCCGGTTTAACAATAATTGTGAGTTCAGGTTAGGATCAGTTGAACTCAACTTGTGGTTGAACCAGCCAATTTAAAATATATTGCTGTCAAGTAGACGCCAAAACTGACCGCAATATATTTTAAATGGGCCGGTTTAATCACCAGTTGAGTTCAGCTGAACCTAAACTGAACTCGCAATTGTAAAATTGGGCATTGGAATTTTAGTTTTAAGAATTTCGATGTCAAAATTTTTTTACGTTTTTTTTTAATTTGTAACTGCACATCTTTCTATTTAGATGAACAGCCCTCAAATGGTAGAATTTAATTTAAAATTAATGGTTAAAGAATTGGAAAAGGGTAATTACCCCCTTACCCTTCAGAGAAAATTTAATTATAAATATGGAAATATAAAAATTAAAGTATTTTACCTACTAAAAATTAAAACTTATATGTTTCACACATAAAATTGATTATAATTTTATACCATTTTTTATGGCGCATGCTCTGTAATAGGAAATTAAACAACAATATTGAGATAAACAATCTTAGGATAAAGTAAATAACCTAAACTATTATTTGGTTTTCAATAAACATTAAACAAAACATAAATAAACAACTAATGGAGAAAACCCTCTTCTGAAAAAAGTAAGTCACTATGTTTTTTTTGTTTGTTTTCAAAATATTATTATCATTTTTTCTATTGTCTTGTAAGACAAAAAACAAAATTCATTGAATATGTATCATAAAATTTATTCAAACGTATATCTAGCAAAATATTACTGAGGTTAATTTAAAAAAAAGGAAAACAAAAAAACAAAAAGGTTACTGCACTAGAATTAGCTAGCAAAATTGATGATCATAAATTCTTTGCTTTTTCATATGTTTTTGAAAATCAGACAAGAAAAGAAAGATCCTTCCCCCAGAATTCAAAATTTAGACCGCCCATTTATTGTATTGGATATTAAAAAATAGTTACTTAAGGATGTATTTATTTAAATAGATTTTTTAAGTATTTTTATTTTGTATCCTTTGCTTGCAGTAAAAACGGTACATACATAAAGTGCAAACTACTCAGGATTTAGGCAGTTTAAAAGTGTAATAAATAAATTAAAAATATTACAAGAATAGATGTCATACAGTTGTTTTCAAAAAAAATATATATTTATATACCGGGGATCCCTTTAAAAAAAAAAGAAATTAAGACCTTTTTCGGCTAAACCAAAACAAATAAATTCGTGAAACATTATGCATTTATGCGATATACAGGGTTTCTCACCGGGAACTGCCTCATACGATTTCTCAAAAGTACGATTTGGAAAATTTTAAAAATTCGTTAAAATTGTAAAGTCAGTGGGGGACATACAACTAAAATATTTTGACAGCTTTACCACTTACGGTTATACCCGAAGTTAAGGTCAACTTCCTTATTTTGGTCAAAAATATTCGGTCAAGATTATAAGGACAAAAGCCTTAAAAGTCAATTTTTTTAAATGGAAACCCCTATCTTTTATTACCTTATCCTATTAGGCATTAAAAATAAGAGTATGTTTGTATAAGGATGTCTATTTCAAAAATTTATGGTTTAGTTATCTATTCTAACAATTCATTTAGGTACGGGTAGGTACGAGGTAGTTGGCTGTGACGTCGCATTTTGTTGTCAAGACCAACTAAAAGCCAAACTAAGCCGTACTTAAAAGCATTGTTAACATAACTAAATATTTAATTCTTGTGCTTAATAGAATAAGGTAAAAAAGATAGGAGTTTTCATTAATTAGGATAAGGTAAAAAGACATAGGGATTTCCATTTAAAAAAAATATTACAACAAAAACTTTTAAGGTTTTTGTCGTAATATTTTTTAACGATTATATTTGACCACTCTGTATTTATTAATTGTAAAATTATCAATACAGTCTGCTAACAGTAGTTCTTTTTTACGAGTAACACAACCCCAACTTATATTTAGGGCTTTTGTTTAGAAGAACCTGATTGTTATGTAATGGCTTGCAAACGTTATTTTGACATAAAATTTAAAATAAGTTAAAAACGGTTAAACTTACGTATAATCTTATACATAAATTAGGTTTAGAATTTTACGCAGAATCTAAAAATAAATTTTATATAGGGTGTTCCATTTAAAATAAGAAAGTTGACAATAACTTCCGGTATAAACGAAAGTGGTAAAGCTTTTAAAATATTTTAGTTGTTTGTCCCCCACTGATTTTATATTGTTACCAAATTGTCAAAATTTTCCAATGCGTACTTTTTGAGAAATCGATCGCAGCAGTTTCCGGTGAGACACCCTGTATTTACCAACAACACAAATTTTCCTAAAATTTAAAAAAATAAAAAAGTTAAAAGTGTGAGCCAGCGGCTAGAGAAACCCAGTATTTAGGGTTAATTTTTTCAAAAAATACTAAAGTAATTTTAAAACACTGAAAACTTTTAAAGAAAGAATTTGAAACCTTTAACTGATTTAAAAGAGAGGTTTTAAACTTTTTTTATATGTTTGTTTTAGGCTTCTAGCTAAAAAAATATTAATATTCTTTTATTTTTAACTTAATTATATTTAAATTAAATATCATTATATCCTAACAAAGGGTTTTGAAATTTTAGTAACTTTCAGGTGACACTTAAAAAATAAGAGTCAACATATTTTAGTATGTTTTCGTTTAAATTTTCAAATAAATATTGTTTTTTTATTTTATTTTAGGGCTCCGCTGATTCAAATTATTCTCAGCCTTCATCGGACCTGTCGTTGGACGAAGAAAAGGAAAGTTTGCGAAGAGAGAAGGAAAGGGCCGCACTTAGTCAGTTGGAAAAAGCAAGGGTAGGTTCTCTTCTACTTGTCAATTTTTTTAAATATAATTATTTTCTATCACTAATTTTTACCAAGTTGTGGATTACTCTAATGTACGGGTCCCCAGTTGGAGGGGTCACCAAATGGGGGTCGTGATAGAAAATAGGGTTCATATTACGGTTTGTGCAAGTAGGAAACGAGGGGACTCATTTTAGAGATATTGACCTTTTTTTTGCTTCTTAAAAATTTTTTCCAAAAATAAAAGAGAGTTACATTTTTTTAATATCTTTAATATCCTTTACCCAATTTTATTTTAATTTACCAAATGTTATTTATGGCATTGAGGAGGTAATTCATCATTAACTTAATTACATTTAATAAGTCCAGTGGCGTCTCCAGCAGCAACTGAAGTAATATTACACCCCTGTATCTTGCCACCAAAAATTGTGGACCCATATTTATAATATAAAGTTTTCGTTATTTTTTCTTATGTAGAATTTGCTCCAAAATTGTCTTAACAACATTCTGTAACATCCCGTATAAAATATTTAATATTTAATACACATACACAAAAAAAACCAAAAAGACACAAGAATACCAAAAATTCACATAAAGCGAAAACTAGCGTTTATTAATGGTTATTCGCATTTAAAATCGCTAAAAGTCATAAACAACAAAAAGGCGTAGCTAACAATGTTGTCATATTAAGCATACTGTCAAACACACAAATATTCCCACATTCTAGACATGTCTTCATTAATTCGAAAAATATTTTGGCTAGTATGCCAATAATATTTTTAATCCTAAAAAACTAAGTTGGGTAATATGAAATAAATTAAAAATCTTTTTAAAATATAAATTATTTTTACAACAAAAATAGTTGCTTAAATATTAGTTTGTATTTAAAGTTTTGAGAAATTTGCAGCATTTTTATATTCGTTACACAAATACCGTAATTCGTAAGTAATTTGGGTTGCAAGTTATTATTGCATAGTTATTGCAGTAACCTAGGAATGTATCTCTAATAACAAGCAAGTTATAAGTGCCTGGCCAAATATTATAACCAACCATTAAATTTGTCCCTGAAAATAAAACCGAGATTGTGCAACAGAGTTGGATCGAATACTCAAAATCGGTAGGTATTCGAATACGAATACGAATACCGAAAAAAAGTTTTCGAATACCGAATATTTGAATACTTACAAGCAAAAAAATATTCGAATACTCACTATTTATGAATACCCGGATTTGGTATTCGAATACTGAAGAAAAAAAATGAATACCTGAAATTGGATATCGGTGCTTCAAAATTTTAAAGAGCAAAGAAAAGACCTTACCTAACTTAAAAACGCTCCTTAAAAATAAGGGAGAACCTTTCACCTCATTTTTACCACTATTTAAAAATTTTGAAGAAAAAAATCCCCACCTTATCTTTTTATATTATTTTTGTTTTTTCGGTAATCAAATACTGCTATACACATTTTAGTATTCGCATACTCGATACGCCGGTATTCAGATACTCAAGAAAATGTATTCATCGAATACTAAAAAGTATTCGAAAAGAGAATGCCGAATACCAAAGATACAAATCTATTCAGATACTATTCGAATACGGGCCAAATGTATTTTGAATACTATTCAGAATACTGAGTATTCGAATACGACCCAACTCTGTTGTGCAATCAGATTTGTTCTATCTCTTTTCGTTTTCGCTGTACAAAAGGTCAACGAAAAGGCGCCATCCTGTACAATAATTCATAAAACTTTAAAATAAAGTACGAAAACCTAAATATTTAGCTTAACATAAAATTTCTCATTTCCGTGCTTATAAACCCTAAACAATTAGTTTTCCAACAAATGATCAACGATCCAAAAATATCGATCGTGCCAATGCGGATGCTATGGCTCATTCAAGCACAGTGAAACCTTTTACATTTCATAAAAATAGCTTGGTTAAGATGAATACATTATGCTTAATAGGAACTGACCTATTTTGTTAGTTAAAAAGTACCAGTATACAGGGTGTTTTCAGGGCCGTTCCTGGCGGGGATGCTGCAGGGACATTTGCACGGGGTGACAAAAATTAGGGGGCGACATTTTGCCAAATAAAGGGCAATTTTTTGAAAACAGTGCAATTTAAGGGGGTACCTTTTTTTGTTTTTGCTTAAAAAGAAGTGAAAATCAATGTGGAAAACTCTAATAAAGGATTTAGTTATGTATTGTGGAAGTGGGGGCCTTTTTTTGCTTTTCAACAGATTTAGCAAGGAAAAAAATTTAAAATTAATGTGGAATACTTTAATAAAGGATTTTTTCCGTCATGAAAAAAAATTGACATTTTATCTCTGTTGATAGGTACTAAAGTGTGACTTCTCATAAAAATTACTTTTTCCCGGACAAACATACACGTAATTTAAGGTAGATAATTAATTTTCAGAATATATTATTATACAATACTTACATTTCCTTTATATCCAAAGTACAATCAGACATTTTTAACTTTATAGTATTTAAAATAACTACTAAAAAATCACTTTTACTTCTAACTTATTATTTTGAATCCGTCAAGTCAAAAAATTACATTGACGGATATTTAATAGCTTCTTTATAGGTTTCCATAGTAATACAAGGAATAACTGTTGTTTCAAATATAACAACCGACCAGTTTAAAACTTTAAATTTTACATAATTTTTTGACTTTAATTTAAATAATATGTTATTTATAACATTAGGTAGTCGTTTTTTCCGCCACAGAAAAAAAATTGTATTATACACGAAACAAATTTTACATTTCAGCACTCAGTTTATTGTCACCCTTCGCTTCGCGTCGGAAGACAATACAACCTCAACCTGAAATCTAGAACTTCTTTCCCTTGTAGAATTATAACAACAGTTATGTATTGTGAAAGTGGGGACCTTTTTGCTTTTCAAAAAAATTTTTACTGGCTAATCATTTTTTGCACCAGGAGAGGGGGCGGCAACTTTTCTTTCTGTACGGGGTGTCAGAAGACCCAGGAACGGCACTGGGTGTCTCTAAAAGGTCTGTACAAAAGGCTGCCACAAATTCCTTGGACCAAAATTCAACGATCTAAGGCAATTTACCTTAGTCGAAAAGTTGATTGTTGGCAAGATACAGGTTGTCAAGGTTTTTATTTTATTTTAGTTATTTTTAATTATTTAATTTAATATACGATATTTTTTTCACAAAATTCACTATTAAAGGATTATTCTGAGTGGAAAAACAAAATATGCTATTGTCGTAAAATGTAGAGAGAGCCACTTGCAGTCCTTCAGCGTCCTACAACGATCTAATGCAACGACCTTTGTCAAGAGGTTGCTGGTTTGCCAGATACAGAATGTCAAATTTTTCATTTCTTTTTTTTACTTGGACACCCTGTATCTCGTAAACAATTAACTTTTACCACAACCAAATTGGATTAAATCGTTGTATTTTGGCATGACAAAATTGTAGTAACAATGGGTACAGACCTTTTAGAGAAACTTGGGTGGCCTAAATAAACCGTAAAGGAATGCGAAGGATTTTGTTCGGCGAAATAAATCTAAATATCTCAGAATCGGTTGCTCGTAGCGATATTTAATAAGTATATCTTTTTGTGCAAAAATATGGGAGAATAAAAATTATCTACTAGAATCAATTATATCAAATATAAGTACACTTCGATTACTAACCGAAACCCCTTATACCAAATTTTGTATTAAAAAATTTAATAATAAATAAAATATTTAAAAATAACGTAAATAAAATAAAAACTTTGACACCATGTATCCCGCAAATGATTAACTTTTTGACTAGGGTAAACTTCATTAGATCGTTGTTTTTTGGCCCAATTTGTCTATGATAACATTTTGTACAGACCTTTTAGACCCCTACTGTATTTTTTCCTGTTTGCAAATTATAATTGCTTTAAAAATAATTATTGATTTAATCTTGCTTCAGGATATTTAATACCCGCGACACAGATCTCCAGTGATGTAGGATAAAAGGTATACTTTATAGCAAGCGCGCAAGCAGAGTTTTTATTTTTTTAATCTAAAAAGTGAGACATAAAACACACACACAAATTTACAGAATAATAAATAATGTTGTTAAGAAAATTTTAAAGCAGATTCTACTATTAAAAATATAAAAAAAAGTTTATATTTACATGGATCCGGAAATTCTTAAGATATAGAGCGTAAATCTTGGATGTTTTTTAATATCTAAAAAGTTTTTAACACATGGCACCCACATAAAATGTTAAAATTCGCCGCGCCTGCATTGTTTTAAACCGGATTTTAAAATAACTTAAGTATTCTTTGTTTAATTTTGTTTTAATTTGGCAGTGTTGTTTATTTCATTAAGGGAGTAATTTATCTCTAACTTAAATACATTTAATAAGTCCAGTGGCGAAAGAATATTTCTAACAAAAACCGTACGACATTGACTT
This sequence comes from Listronotus bonariensis, assembly GCA_014170235.1. NCBI lineage: Eukaryota > Metazoa > Arthropoda > Insecta > Coleoptera > Curculionidae > Listronotus > Listronotus bonariensis. The sequence continues at coordinate 52,052 of JACEGR010000378.1, read as the reverse complement.
TATAAATGTGCGTATAATTTTTGTGCTTTCTTAAGATTAAGCAAAAAAAATAAAACTTTGATTTTTTTCGTATCTTGTTTAGTTTAAAAGAATTACGTACTTTTAGGCCATTCGAGAATTATTGCGGAGACTTTTTTTTATTAGGTTTAGTAATTTTGTATTACCAATTATGTTAGAACAATAATAAATACTTACTTAAATAAGGTTTATAGTTAATCTTATGATTTTTACTAAAATAAGTATTTTCGACATTTTTCATATTTTTAAAAATTTAAAACCCTGTTGGGAACGAAAAATTTGCGAACGTATGTTTGTATGAACTTTTCCTTATGTTTCCTGATATAAAATCTGCCCTTAAATTTTTCTAACAAAATTCTGTAACACCCTGTCTACAAGATGCTGCTGGTCTAAAAGGAAACACTTTGGTTAAGAATTTAGATTTGAAAATTTGCAAACATTGTTTTTAGATAAAATATAAGTTTTAACACAAAGCCTCTACGTGTTTTTCTTTTTCGTGAGTTTATATACAGCTTTTATCGACAAACAATAAATTTTAAAAAAATATATATTTTTTTTTAAACTAGGTATATTCAGTTAAAATTTGTTGATTCTGCAATTATTTGTGCATGACTTTTAGATGGTTCCAATAAGGGAAAAAGATGGATATTTTTGCGATATTATAGTGATTTGACAATAAAATTTGATAAAAGTTACAAAAAAAAATTAAACTTAAATTTTCTTTTGGGGGGGGCGAAGATACAAAAAACAAACTTTTGTCCAAATTCTAAAATACAAAGTTTCTTTACTAAAGTGTTTCTTTTAGCATCTAGTAGACCGTGAGCCAGGTGCAAAATTTTGTCAATTATTTTCTCTGAGTCCATAACTCGTAAAATGTTTTAAGAGGGTTCTACATAAATCGTTGTGAGCGTCAGCTGCGTCTCCGATGGTGGATCCATCCATAATAAATTTGTGTGATTTTTTTAATGAAACACCCTGTATATTAGTTAATTTTTGAATTGTAGCAATAAAAATAAAGTAAATTTAAAAAGCAATACTTATACCAAAAATGTAAGGTTTCTAAGATATTTAGGATTAAAAAAAATCTTGATAAAAACAAGACTTTAATATATCCTACCTTACTTAAGCTTGACTTTATATGCTATATTAGATTTCTAGAATATTAAGTGTACATTCACCTACATTTAAATTTTTACTTGAAATTATACAGGGTGTCCAGAAACTATATTTAATATTATATTAATTTTTGGACACCCACTATAATTTCGAGTAAAAACTTTAAATGTACTAGCAATCTAACATAATATACAAAGTCAAGCGTAAGTAAAGTAGAATATATTAAAATTTTAATTTTGTCAAGATTTTTTAAAATCCTAAATTTCTTAAAAACTTTACATTTTTGGTATAGCCAATATTGCTAATAAAATTTACGGTATTTTTATTTCTACAGTCCAAAACTGAACTAATATACAGGGTGTTTCAATTTAAAAAACAAAAGTTTAATATGGATCTTTTTTTTTTTTGTAGCAGCCTGTATAATTCCACCATTGTCGCCGCAGCTGCCGCTCACAACAATTCATGTACAATCATCTTAAACCATTTTACGAGTTATAATCTGAGGAGAAATTGGTCACGAAAATCTGTCGCTGGCTAACGGACCATAGCATATATACAGTGTGTACGCTAATAAATGGTACACAAAAAAAAACACAAATTACTTATTCTAAAATATTAGGATTTATCATCGTACTTATTCTGTTTTATAAAAAGATGTCTTTAAATAAACTGAGAAAAAGAAAAATATTTAGCAGAAGTTTGCTTTTTTCTACATATCTTTGAAACGACTGCAAATATTTACATTTTTGAAACGGAAAATCGTTAAGCATAAAAATGCTCTACATTGTCCCAATAACTAACTCTACCTAGATTCTCCTCAAATTTGTAACAATCTGTAAATGGGGTGTACATAATATAATTTTAATGGAGTGTAGTATTTTACAAAATATAAAATTATATATTTTTTATTTTTTTAGACAAAATCGGTAGCATTTGCTGTACGAACTAACGTAGCCTACGACGGAAGTTTGGACGACGATTCACCAGTTCACGGTTACGCTATTTCGTTTGACGTTAGAGATTTCTTGCATATTAAGGTAAGTGGTAATTAAATAAATATAAATAAGAATGTTAAGTACCGCCTAAATTAAAAATACCTTTTTGCTGTAAACATAGAAGATAGAAAGGAAATACATACTAATAAATTATTGGCCCACCGCCAAACAGTTGTTTGATGATTGTAGGCTCAGGAATTTCAAAATCATTTTTTGTTTTTTGCGATAATATCATTAAATTTGAACCAAATTACTAGGCTTCCAGGAAAATGACCGTTGTAACTGTGTAGCTTAAAAACCTTGCATCCGCATAAGCCACCTAATTCTGGTATTTTTTGTGATTCATATTTAAGTAATGCATTTTTTTCTTTGAATTAGGGTAAGTTTATAAGTATCAACATGTTTTTTCGTATTTTTCTATACGAGAGACTGTGTTTTTTCAAAATACATTTGTTCCTTTTTTTTTAATGCCTGTAAGTGAATTATATATCTGTTTATAAAAATGTGTAGTTTTATAATTGAAGATAATTACGAAAATTCATATTATTAAAGGTATTTTAAATTTTTAGGAGAGAAAAAAGGGCTTAAACCTTTTTTCTTTCTCGGGGGTGCATATACAGTAAGTTGGCGTCATATGGGGAACTTTTTTATTATTGATTTTACGAAAAGAAGTTATTCTTTATAAAAAGTTCTGCATGGTACAAAACCTAAACAGCAACCATCGGATACCAAAGTGTATCAGTTATATACGAGGTTAGGCCAAAAAGGTAATTTTTTCTTAAGAGTAATACCTGTATTTTTGCTAATATCAAAAATTGTTATAAATAAAAGGTGTAGGAATTAAATAATACAAGAAAATCATCTTCTGAATATGCAATTTTGTTTACTTACAAAAAAATGTTTTGCTGTTTTGTTTTTTTCTGCATTTCATAATTATAAATATCATAGAACATTTTTAAATTTATTGTTATTAAAACAAAAACAATGTACAATGTACTAATGTACAAATTTAAATTTTCTCGATTTTCGCAGGAAAAAAAATCAAAAAACATTTTTTCCGAAATAAACAAAATTGTATATTTAAAAGTAATTTTTTTTAAACATTTTTTCTTTCTAAGTTATAAGAATTTGCGATATTAGCAAAAATACAGGTACTTTACTCTTAAGCAAAAATTACATTTTTGACCAAAACTCTAATAATTGTATTTTAGGTTTTGGACCATGCAGAACTTTTATTAGAGATAACTTATGTAGACACACTGTATATTTATTATTGCATTTAAACAATTTAAACTACCTTGCCTATTGTTAAATATTGGGAATCCTTAAAGCTTTTAAAACATATCTCATGTTTACGGTGTCCTGTATCTATCTTTAATTTTTTTCAAAAATATCAAATTAATTAATTTGTTACAAAAGTTAACATTAAAAAAATAATAATTTGTTTACAAATCATCACACTTACAATAAAATTAGCCCTTATTTTCCATTTTGGGTTGGATAATGGGCAAGTAATCCAAAACCATTTTTGGATTAGCACTAATATTAATTTGAAAACAACGTATAATTTTTATTTCTTTCTGCCACATCTGAGCAAATTGTTGTCTTACTGTATGAGTTTTCAATTTTGTTTACGGCATAAAAATAACTCTTTTATTAATACATTGTGAAAAGAAAATTACCCGGTTTTATTGTACTAAAAGCTAAAAAATAATTCTTTAATTCCTAGCAACCAGATCGCACCAATCTTCTCATCAATCTGGGGTATTTATCAGACAAATAAAAAATCGTTGGGCGTAGCGTCTTCAGAGTAAATATCATAATAAAAATTTCATTTATCCAATGATTTTATTATTTGTCTGATCAATACCCCAGATAAATGAGAAAATTGGTGCGATTTGGTATATAGGACTTACCAAATTATTTTTTAGCTTTTAGTACAATATAACCGTCTAACATCAAATTGTTTTTTACATAATTTATTTTTAAGTTTTTAGTTTTGTTGTTAGATAATACTTCTTATTCTATTGAGTTCATTTAATACCTCACTATAATTCACCAGAACTAACCGACGATTTTATACGAGCCCCGTCTCAGTCAAGTTGGCCCGACCAGCTAAAATATATGTAGTTATGTTAGGTTCTTTTTTGTTCCCTCTAGGAATGTCCTAAACACGTAAACTTTCAAAACTTATAAAAAGGTTAAAAGTGCACTAAAAAAATACCCTTAACTGTTTTAACATTTATTTGATGGTTCATTTCCATCCTAAATATGGTTGTATTGGCACAATTTTGGGGGTATAATTTGGACCAACCTGTAGACACTTTGCGGGACTGCAAACTTTCAAGGTTATTTTTCTATCTTTTAAATATATGTATTTTTAATTAAATAACCCATATCTCGATATTCTATCTATGTTTTTATAAAATGTATTTAATATAATGTGTTTTTTATATCATCCAGTGACGTCACTTTGGAAATCCCTAAATTAAAAATATTACCGGAGACTTCCTGAAATTTTTATAAAAATATTACCAGCAGGGATTAGACTCTAACATACTACAATATTAAAGAATTTCCCGATGCCAGTTTTTTAATGCAAATGCTGCGGAGTCCTTTATAAATATAAATTTATATTAGTTGGGCCAACTTCACTGAGACGGGGCTCGTAATGAGGTTGTTGTGTGAAATATGTAATTTCGTCATTTTGTGGCGGCGGATCATATTTTTTTCATAGTGAGCTCTATTCGACCAATCAAGCCCTTTTATTTAATACCCATATTGAGGTAGTTGTAGAAAAATAGGTAATCCACCTTTTTGTAGAGGCGGCCATCTCGGGTTTTATTTTATTTTTTCATGGTTTGCTCAATTCAACCAATCAAGCCCTTTTATTTTATACCCATATTGAGGTTGTAGTAAAGTAATATTCCATTTTGTATCGGCGGCCATCTTGGATTTACAATCAAAAATATATTATATTGTATTGTCTTGACGATTGACTTAGCTGATTTAAAACGACGCTTGTGAACTGTCACATTGTGGCGCTATCGTAGGTCATAAGCTATATATTACAGATTAAGGTGTTGGCAGGACCTCCTACATTGACAATTTTTCTTGGTTTTTTCATTATTGAATAATAAAGTTTTTATTATTGTCTATTTTTTAAGTATATTGTAACAACTTTCTGTGGTAAAAAAATACTTTTTTTCAATGTTTACTTTCCAATAAATTTAAAAAGAAATAATATTTTTGTTAAGACAGGTAAGTGTCCGACATTGGTATCTTTATTATTACTCAAAAAACGAAATAGTGTAAAATAGCAATAACGCTTTTTACGCTCTTTAAGATTAATGATTAGAAAAACAATTACCAATCGGATTTTTGAGTTATACAGCAAAAATTACCTTTTTAGATAAACACCATGTATGTTTTATCACCATTAAAGAGATCTTTTAAAATTCTCCAAAAAGAAAAGATCCTATGTAATAAATACTATTTTTCAAAGTTTCCAAAATACTATGGCCATTTAATTATATATAAAAATTATGTTAAATTTTCATTAAATAACAGCTCTAAGCTGTACCTAAGTAAAGGGTATATGTCAGAAATAAAATGGGAAAAATATCTACTTACTATTTTAGATTTGGATAGCTCCATTTTCAAAACTATAAAAGATAGACCCATTACATTTTGTATTTTCTCAGGGCTCTTTAAAATACCTTTTTATTGATGATACTATATACAGGGTGTTTTATGTAAAAAATCTAGTTTACTATTAAACTTCTCCGAGACAATGAAAATTGGGATATACTACATGTGGACTTTTTTACAGGATTTTCAAAAAGCTTTCTAATGGTGAAGAAATATACAGGGTGTTTCAACTTAAAAAGATTATTTGGCTGTGTAACTCAAAAACCCGATTGTCAATTGTTTTTTTATGTCTAGTATAAAAGTGCGTAAGAAATACTACAAATTTGCTAATTTAAACTACTTCGTATTTCTAGTAATTACTAAGTTACCAATGACGAACATTTAATCTGGATGACCCCGTTTATAAATAATAACAAATTAATTAGTCACTGATAAATTTGAATTAGGAATACTGACTACTCCAACTCTACAGAAAAAAACTGATAGGAAAGGTTTTTATTTTTTAAACATTGGTTTTATTCGCCTTCAACATAAAACAAAAGAAATCCCCTCCGATAAAAAAATAATTTAGTGTGACTTTGAAATAGTGTAAACCTTTTTAAGTCCTAATACAAAAATATTTATTATTAAATGGTGCCATCAGTAGGATAAGAATATATGTTTTATTTTTAAAGAAACTATTTTCAACTTTCATCTTTAGTAAAAACCTATACCTTTTAGGAAAAGTACGACAACAACTGGTGGATTGGTCGCCTGGTGAAAGAAGGCTGTGACATAGGTTTTATTCCATCGCCGGTGAAGTTAGAGAACCTTCGGCAACAGCAAGTTCAAACTAGGACAACAAAGCTCTATTCCAGCAAGACCAGTTCAAGCTCCAACATTGGCGCTGCGGGTAACGATGCTTCAAGGGGTAGCACTCCTCCCACACCTGGTATGTCCCATCCAAATCGGTTTTTATTTTTCCGCATCGGTGGAATGATTTTTGCTGTTTTTGTGTTTCGGTGTTCCCAATTTTAGCCAGGAGCTGAAATAAACTTATTCTATAAAATTATTTTGTAAATAATTAACATTATATCGCCATTAAAAAACGAAAAGTTTTTTAATTATAAAGCTTTTAAGAGAATCATTAAAGGTAACCAAGGTAGTTCTTTTTGCGTCATTGTAAAAATTAAAAAAATAATAATATTTTTTAATAATTTAATACGTAGCTACATAAAATTAAAGTTTTAAAATAGAACGAAAATTTGTATTCTTAGTAATTCCAAAAATATTACAGATAGAATTGAAGCTGTTTGATGTAAGTGTAGGAGAAAACAATACATTGACAAAGATAGGTCCTTCTCCATCTGACTAAAATTAAAGAAACGTCTTTTGAAATTTTAACGATATAAGATAATAATTTTACATCATAGTCAGTGCACTATGTACATATATGTTTTTACTTTTTTACTATCGCGTTGTATTAGAAGTTTTGTAAAAAACAATATCTGTGGGAGAGATCCGGGTAGCCCAGGTCACCTAACAAATTTAAATATTGTGAAGTGTCAGTAAAATATATATGTCTCCACTAAAAGCGGCATTGATTGATCAAATCTATTGTGTATATTAAGGTATGTTTAGATTTTGGATAAATAACCTTTTTCTGTAAAAAGGTACTTTTTAGGACCCTATCAATGGACGTAGGTGCCCGATAGGTTGGATAACGACGCCCGCCTAGAGTGAATAAAGCCTCTTACTAATTATAATATTTTTTACCATGGAGTAAAACATTTTTAAGTTATTTAAACCATATAACTTGTTACCTAATTTTTATTATACGTCCTAGACATTGAGATCCTTCTAAATAATAAAATTATGGGCATAAGACTAAATGGTAAAACTAAACATAAAAAAATAGTTTATTTTCTATAAAAAAAAGATAAATAACATTGTTGTTTTTTCTAACAAAATTTGAAATATCTACACAGCTATATGGCAAATATATGGTTTAGTGCCACCTTGCCAATTTTCTCTAGACGGTTTTAGCCGATAATCCAAGTTTTTCTTTAAAATTGCAATTTTCTTTGAAAACGTCACAAAACACAATATATTAATGATGCAAATAAATACTTATATATCCTGGTAACGTTTGAATTTTTACAAAAGAAAAATACAATCTGCATCCAAAACGTTTTTGGATGACTGAAAAATTAAAAACGGTTAGTTCTGGTTAGATAGATATCGAACCGATTAGAGGTTGCGTTTAAAAATTATGACAGTTGACGTCGTTATCCTCTGGGCAGGGCTTCTCGAACCTCTCCTATATTTTGATATTTGTTTCCCGGACTGGAATAAAATGGGTTAAACATTTTAGAACTCGGCATGGACGATGCGATGAATTTACAATATTTTTATATTGTACAATTTGTTTAGCTGTTTGGTGTTTCGTCATTTGTAACCAACCTGCAAAACAATTACCTCTTTTATCAGCACACTGTAAATCTTAAACATTGTTTCAATAACTTTTTCCTGCGATTTGCGTATAATTTTCAAAGTACATACCTTTAATTTTAATATAGGCAGCCTTTCTCGTTCTCTGCAAGATTTAATTTCTAGATAGGCGACAAAAAGGCGAGGATTAAATCAGATAAAAATTTTGTTTTTGTATTAAAATAGTCATTTATTTTTGTTTTCTTTAGCACGCAAACTAAATACGAAAAAAAATTACCGTATATCGAAAAATATTGTACAATTTAAAAGATTTCTGACAGACTTTTTCTGCCCTTTTTTTTTTCTGCAGGCTCCTAAACTATCTACAGATTAAAATTGCTTACTGCAATTTATATAGCCATAAATTATATACTGGGTTAGTAACAGTCCCGGATTAAGACTTCCTGATGCCCCCTAGCCATGAATTTTTTGAGGACAAAGGAAATAAAAATTGTTGCCGAACGTTTTTAAAAATAACTATGGATAGAAGAGCAAAAGAAAACGGTCCTCACTTCTTGTAAAACCCAAAACTACCGGCGTTTGTACTTTTTTGTTTCTTTTCAACTCTTTAGTGTCGCCTTTGTGGTGCCCTCCAGAACGTAATGCCCTAAGCAATTGCTTAATTTGCTTATAGGTTAATCCGGAACTGGGTAGTGAAAAGTACTGCAAGTCTTAGATATCGGACATAAATAATTTAAGTGTAATATTGGCACCGTTGCCATATTTCTCAGTTTTGCGCCACACGTATATTGTTCGTTTAATAAGAGAAATGGACCATTTATTTTAATTGCAATAGAAGGAACGGGACAACTTTTGGAATAATTCCATGTTTTTAAAATTTAAACTCTACATTTACCAAAATATGATAACACCGCACATTCAATAAAATTTGGCAACAATGCTAATATCAATAATTAATAAGGCATGTCTGAAAACTCTTAAATATTAAACTTTTTAAACACAGCTTTAGCGGTTTTAAAGATATTCAGACGCTAACGTACTTTTGCTAAAAGCAAAGTGTATCATATCTCAGCAATTAATACAGGATGTCCCACCGGAAACTGCTGGGATCGATTTCTTGAAAAGTACGCTTTGGAAAATTTTGAAAATTTGTTAACATTATAAAATCAGTGTGTACCGTAGCTACCCGTACTTAAATAAATTGTAAAAATATAGATAAATAAATTGCTAATATTTAATATTAATTTTTGGAATCGTAATCCTTATACAAACTTATCCTTATTCTTGATGCTTAATAGGATAAGGTTAAAAAGTATGGGGTCTTTATTGGAAAAACTGACCTTTAATTTTTTTGTCGTAATAATTTTTAACGATTATTTTTGACCACTCTGTATTTATTAATTGTAAAAATTTCAATACAGTCTACTAAAGTAGTTCCTTCTCTATGATAAATTCAACCCCAACTCATATTTAGGGCTTTTGTTTAAAGGAAATTGATGGTTAGGTAATGGCTTGCAAATGTCATTTAGGTATAGGACATTATACACAAATTATGTTAAGAATTTTACGCAGGATCTAAAAAATAAATAATATAGGTATTTTATTTAAAATAAAAAACTTGACATTAACTTTCGGTATAACCGAAAGTGATAGGGCTGTCAAAATATTTTAGTTGTATGTCCCCCACTGACTTTATATTTATGGATGGTGGAGGGGAGGATAACCATCTTTTATGGCGGAAAAGTTGAAAAGTGGCCATCGGAATGTAGCAAATTGGGATGGCGCCACAGTAGCCAGTGAAGGGATTTTGGTATTTCTTTCCTTTTTTATTTTGTATATATCTGTCCTTTTTCATTTTGTATTTCACTCTAAAAATTCATGCTCATTGGTTAAAACATCTCCTCTGGCTACGGTGGCGCCACCTTAAGTTGCTCCTTTCGACAGACATTTTTAAAACATTCAGATGGTTATCCTCCCCTCCACCATCCATATTTATATTGCTAACAAATTTTCAAGTTCAGTGTTAACTTTTCAAAAATCGATCGCAGCAGTTCCCGGTCGGACACCCTGTAGAGACAGAATTTTGAAAATTAAGGAACTTACTAAATTTAATCTTCTCAATGTAATAAAATAAAATAAATGGGGTATTTCATCAAAAAAATACGTTTAGCACAAAACTGGGAAATCTGGCCAGAGTGGCGAATCACTATTCAATTTGCTATTTTTTTTGACCTTATCACAGTTCTTCCACCTCGTTTAGGTACCTAATATCCGAATTTTAATATTATATAAACCAGCGGTTCTCAAACTGAGGGGCGCGCCCGCCAGGGGCGGGCTAGTTAAGTTGATAAGAGGGGCGCAAAAAATTAAAAACCAAGTTTATTTAAACCGATTTATAATTTTTTAATTGTCAAATATTAAACTACAAATTTATTTTAAGTCTGACAAATTTTAACTATTTTTAGAATCCAAGGACTAATGGCTGACATGCGCTTGCTTTGTGGCACACAATCTCTGTAAATTGGATTCTATATGGAAAAGGCGACATTGATTTTTTTCTAGTTAAAGCTTATTTCGATATTTATATTTTAACAAAGCTACTGCAAAAATCCGGTTTCACAAAGATAGGACGTGGGAAAAACTAACAAAATCCGTATCGCTTTGGCTTTTATTACCTAGTGATTTAGTTCGATCCAGAAATGTGTTAAAGATTTGATACTGAAATCCATTTTTAGTGAAATGCTGGACGAAACGTCTATTAGTTGTTTTTCTCTTCCAGTGATAGGCCATTAGGTTTACTGTCAAATGGATTACAAACCTAATTGTAATTGGCCAAATTGAGATCTTTTTCTGCTCAGGTTTTCTCAATGGCCCTCTGTATTACAATTTTATGATTTTCTTGTAGTGTAAAATCCTAGATACTTCTACACAATGTGGAAAACATATCAAACAGTTTTCTTTTAATTTGTTATTCCATAAATTCATTTTTTGACAAAAGATTCAGTCTTTTTACTCAAATAAATACATTCAAGTTTTTGCCTAGAGTTGAAGATTAAGAGTATTCAGGTTTTCAAAGGTAACTACCAAATAAGAAAGCTTCATTAAAAATTTCTTACGACTTTCTTCCTTCAAAAATACCGCCATTTTACTTCTCAGTTCGTAGATACGCTTGACAACCTAACCACGTGATAATCATCTGGATAACGAACAAAACAATAAAGATTTATGGTAACTTGTTCACGTTTTAAAATTATACAGGAAACAGAGTAATGGGTTGGTGGACAATGCAAAATGAGACAACTTCTCTGTTTGAGAATGTTTAAGAAGTTGTCTCATTTTGCACTGTCCTCTAACCCATTACTCTATTTCCTATAAAGATTTATGTTCAGCCTCCATATCTGTACAAAGTGCAGAAAAATCATTGATTTTAATGGCCTAGTTTTTATGTAGTTAATCATTTCAATAACTACTTCCAAAACAGTATTTAAACCAGGACTAAGAGACTTGGACGCTAAAGCTTCCCGATGAATAATGCACTGTATCCAAATAATATCTGAGGATTTCTTCTTTGCAAGTGCTTGCAAACTATGGTATTTACCAGACATGGCTTGGGCTCGATCAGTGTAAATTCCAACACAATTTCTCCATTGCAAATTCATCGCAATGATAGCATTATTTCCACACCTGATTAATTCGTTGGCTGTAGTTCTTTCTTCAAAAGTGTGCAAAACAGTAATTCTTTACATATTGTGATACTTTAACATAATCTGATGTAACAAATTAAATGAAATTTATTATTGGAGGCAGTTCCTTCACACATAGGCAATTTGAGGAAAAGAGGCAGTCTGACGCGAATACCGGCATGTAAACATTTCGGATTGGATGACAAATTGTACATGCTTTGTTGTTGTTTTACTTGCCGATATACCTTTAACTATTGCTTATACAGTATACCAGCAGGATATACCTACAGTCTTGCCTAGTTAATTTTTAATTCCCCGGGTTGACTATTTCATTCTCGCAATACAATGGGGGCGCAAAATTGTTTGAAATAAAATGGGAAGGGGTTAAGTATTTAAGAGTTTGAGAACCACTGATCTAACTGTTGTGCCTTAAACTTATTTCATTATAATGTTAATTGTAGTAGGAAAAGGTAAACAAATAATGTGCTATGTGAACTTTAATATTATAAATATTTTATAGAATAAATATAATAAGATCCTGGTTAAATTAAATATGTGTCGTATAAAGCCAAATTAATATTTTTTTGTTTGCCAACTGTAAATACACTGATTGTGAGCCCATAATATTTAGAATTTAAGGTTTGTACTATCAATTAAAATATAAATTTTTTCTGATATAATAAGTTAATTTTTTTCCGAAAAACAATTTTGGATTCCTTTGGTCCTTTTAAACCCTACAACACTTAGAAGTTAGATATTTATTAGAACTTTTAGTAATTGCTAATTTAAATAGCTAGATTTTAATTCAAAGCCATATATTCTACACCAATCCACACATTTCTTTTTAGATGCACCTGCATGATAAAAAAATACCCTGCACATTGTACTGGAATTAGAATAAGTAAAGCACAACACTAAATTAATATATTTCTATTTTTTATTCTTTTTTTTTAAGAATTGCAAGTAACGTTTAATATGTTTTTTCTAAATTTAAAATTAATTGCTATAATTTTTTATGTTGCTATTATTATTATTTAAATATATTTTTTCACCTGGGCAAATATTATTTGTAGTAAAAGAAAAAGAAAAAACATATTAGCCTTAAAGTATAATACAACCAAGACAAAACTAATTTTATCAATCAAAATCTTAGTAGTACCATAACATATAAAATTACGATTACCAAATTTGATAACCCGCCTTGAATGTAATATTTGTCTTAAGTTAACGATTATTAAAAGATATTTTTTGTGTCTTTTTACAAGTTGGTCAGGGATGATTTCATTTAGTTTCCCAATTATTCTTTTTTTTGTAATTTTTACATTTTTGAAGACTAACTAATTAAAAATAACTAACAATACTTTAATATGTGTTAAGCAAAGTTTAAAAAAATTATTAACTTTATTTACTCACGGAGACTAGCAACAAAATGCATCCGCCGTATACCCTTCTTTTAATCGTTAATAATTGGCATTATAACTATAAAAACGATTTTTAATTTATTGATTAAAGGATTGTTAAATTAATATTTTAACTTCAAAAACACCCTGTAGGATCATTAAAAGCTAACTTAGGTTCATTTTAAAAGGTAATTTAGCAACAATACAATGTATTTTTTTTTTTTTAATTACAAATGTTTTACAAAACAGATATAAGCAAAACTCCAAATCAACGTATACTAATACAAAAGAAAAGATAATACAATTAAGTTAAATTACAAGGCATGTGAAGGATATACTATAATGAGTTGTAATTTTAAAAACTTTATATAATAACCCTACATACCTATATTGTAATTTTTACTAACTGCTCGTGAATTTCTAATGAAATGTTGTAAATTTATTACAATCGTTTGTAATTAGATTTACAATACTTTTTTGTGATATTTTGAAGAAATGTTGAAACTCAAAGTATAAAGTCATTAGGAATTTAGAAACAATTTTATTATTTTTCTAACACAACTTTAAAAATTACATTAAGTATTGTAATTCTACCCAATTTTTTATTTTTCTTACACGTATTGTAATATAAAAGAACATAAAAGCTATCAGCGGTGAGATTTTATCTTACCATCGAACGCCGTAACTGTTCTTTCGTCAGAATTTGTTTGATAAAATTACACTATTTGTATTGTAATATGACAAATAAAATTTTGCGATAATAATCGTTTTGTAATTTTCAACAAATTGTATAGCAAGTTTACAAAATGGAAATATATCATTACTTTATTGTTGTGCGTAAAAACTTCCAACAGTTTTTTGTAAAATTACTACAGACATTTTTAACAGTGTATCCATGCCCATGATTTAAGTATACTTTGAACCATCAGAACTATGTAGTCAAGCTTCTCAAATACAAAGTTGCCAATATTTTCCTAACGCATGTTAACTTTCTTAGGGGATGAATCAGACTCAATGGGGAATCCAAGAGGCAAATCTCTTACCACTCCCCGGCAAAAGAGAAGAAAAAACCATTTTTTAAGAAGCAGGAGACAACGGCACCATACGATGTAGTTCCTTCCATGAGGCCGGTTGTATTAGTAGGTCCGTCATTAAAAGGTTATGAAGTCACAGACATGATGCAGAAGGCACTGTTTGATTTTTTGAAGCATAGATTTGAAGGAAAGTAAGTTTTTTTGTTTTTATTTCCCTTTTTAAATGATTACGTATTGCTATACAGGGTGATCAAAGTTAAGTCGGCACTATAGCTAACTTCTTTATTATTAAAGATACGATATCTGTTAAATTAGTGAAGTTGTACATTTTTTTTTGTTGTTTAACATGCTGCCAACAGAAAAACAATTGAACATCGGGTTTTGGATTTATTGCACAAAATGTATATATTTTAAAGAGCTATAAGAAAATACCACATTTGTAATGTCTATCTCTTATAATTTTGGAAACATGGCGATCCAAATCTGAAAATAATGTTAAATATGCATTTTTTTAAACATCTGTAAGCTAATAGCACTAAGTTTTAGTATCTTACTTAAAATTGACATTATATGTACTATTGTCTAAATTTAAATGGCAATATTTCTAAAACTATAGGAGATAGATATGTGGTGTTTTCTTAAAGCTCCTTAAAATATCAATTTAATGGTGATGCCGTATACGGGGTGTTTTATTAAAAAAATGCAGTTTACTAATAAATTTCTGAGGATGGCTATATTTCCGAAACAACTTAAAATTGGATATATCCCATAAAAACATTGTTTAAAGATCTTTAATAAATTTTTCAAATGGTGATATAAATTAGGGTGTTTTATTTAAGGAAAGTATATTTTTTGCAATAAATCAAAAACCCGATGTTCAATTGTTTTTTTTGTAGCGGCGGAAAAAATACTACAACTTCACTTATTCAACCGACTTTGTATCTTTAATAATAAAGAAGTTAGCAATCGTGCCGACTTAAGTTTGATCACCCCAAGAAAAATAAACTTTTTAATAAGGAGCGCTCGATCCCATTTAAGCCTGTGATCACTAAATTTTATGACGTAATCATTTCCCGCAATTCTTGGTTTACAATCGTACTGGAAACTTTTTTCGAAGTTTTGGTGTTATTTTTTGCTTTTTAGTCATTGGACTTTTATATATATATAGATATATATATTTATATATATATATATATATATATATATATATATATATATATATATATATATATATATATATATATATATTAGTTTTTACTGTTGATAGGTAAATTGGGTAGTAATAAGTAGTGCAGTTACAGAGAATTTTAAAACCTGTGAAGAGGGGTCACTGGCCTTTGGATATTTTTTTAAAGGGAATTTAGGTTAAAATTGTTATTAAAGGTGAGATACTATTTTTTTAAGTGATTATATTTTATTTTATGCAAATATTGGTTTATTTTGTCAGATAAAAAATATATTGTGACAAAAAGGTGACGTCACAAACATAACCACATAACCTATATTTTCGGAAAAATATAAAAAATTGAGCCCTCTTATTAAAAAGTGTATCTTCCTTATGATCACCCTGTATAAAATAACTTTAAGTATTCATTCTTTTTTTACATTATAATTAAATTTAAACACATTCTTAGTTAAAAGTACCGCAAGTCCAAAATATATTTAAACTTGCTAAAAGTACAGTAACCAAATTCGGTATTGGGCATGTAAAGCAAGAATATCGGCACTGTCTCCAGATTTCCCAGTTTAGGTTAGCTCTGGTTAGTTATTTTAATCGGCAGGTCTTTAGTAAGTTAACCAATTATTCCCTGTAGTCAAGATACAAACCATTACATATTCAATTTAGTAACTGACAACAGTAATATGAGCACTGTTGCCAAATTTTATTGCAAATGCGATTTTTTCATATCTCGGCAAGTAGTAAAGATACAATTTTTAAAATTAAAGATCTTACTTAATTTTAAACTCCCACTTTATTGCACTAATGATATATGAGATGTTTCATTTAAAATAACCAAAATATTTAGTCCACTACGGTCGTATTCACTAAGCTCTGACTAACTTTATCAGACTGATAGCAGCTAATGCCAATGCTTTTTGGCATTGGCATTAGCAGGTTATTAATCTGATAAAGTTAGTCAGAGCTTGGTGAATAGCTGAATACGACCGTTAGGTTACTGTCTAAACCCCAACCCCTAAACCCTAAATACTATATTTTGTAAACGCTGTTTTAGTGGTTTAGGAGGTATTTAGGCAATTCTGTACTTGTAAGTAAAATTGGGCCGTGTCTCAACAACTAGTAGATATGGAATTTTATAAAATTGATCTATTAATTACTTTTAAATACAATTCATTAAGATACAATTCACGGGATCTAACCAGAACTAACCAAGAATAGTTGTTTCTTTTCTAAAAAGTGTTGCACACACACTAATATTATACAGGGTAATTCCTAACCTATAAGCATAAACTTAGGAAATTATTGCTAACCACAAATAATGGCTAATAATGAAAAACAATAGTAAAATATTTTTACTTAGGTATATAATCAATTATTTTAAACCAAACAAGAGACGTCAATTTTAGGCGTAAATTATAATAAATAATAAAAAAGAACGTAAACTTAACTATTTTTTGTGACCAAATAATCAGCTAATTTTTTTGTTTTCTGTAAAAACTAAACCAATAAACAAATTATCATAATGTTTTGTATGCTAGTTAGTACTGTTCTATTAGTAATGGTTGTTGTGAGTGTGTTATTACCAACGAGGTTAACCTCGTTGGTTATTACGCGATTGAAGTTAAAATTATGGCTAAAAATTATTCTAAATTATTTCTGACAAGAGAAATAGGTAACTACCTTTTTATTTATTATCAGTCATTAAATCCTTTTTATTTGAAATAAATAATTATCTTCCTTATTTAAAATATTTTATTAGGTTAAGAATCGCCCTGTATATCAAATGCTTTTGGCTTGAAGAGAAACACTTTGGTAAAAACATATTTTATAATTTGCAAATTCCCGGTACAGACAACTCTACAACCATAAACTTTTGAGTTACCTAACTTCATAGGTAACTCTTTAACGATTTAAAAGTTGCGGTACTTTTTACTTACTCAGTATATTTTTTTAGGATAATTATAACCAGGGTAATGGCTGATATATCTTTGGCCAAGCGATCTTTACTAAACAACCCATCAAAAAGAGCTATAATGGAGCGCTCTACTACACGATCTTCATGTCTGTCCGAGGTCCAAGCAGAAATAGAAAGAATATTTGAATTAGCAACTACCATGCAATTAGTGGTGCTGGATTGTGATACTATAAACCATCCTTCGCAACTTGCCAAAACTTCACTAGCTCCGTGTATCGTTTATCTTAAAATAGCTAGTCCTAAGGTTAGTAATAATTAATTTACGAGTCTATTTATAAAAAAATATCCCAGTCATTTAAATTTTTAACCTATTCTTTTGGTTTTACCAAAAGGCAACACATGCAATCTGCATTAAATAAGTAGAACTGAAAAAATATTTAAATAAACACTTTAAAAAAATTAAACCGCCTTCAAAAAAATAAATAAAACACACCAAAAATTAAAAAATTATAAATTAAAAAAATAAGTTTAATAACATATAGTATCAAAGTAAAAAAAGGTTCTGCTTACTTGGTTATTACCATTTAGTAGTTTGGCGCATATGTTATTACCTATTTTTTTAAAGTCCATTTAATTTTTTAAAAAGTGTTTATTTTTGCTTTTTAGTTTATTTTTTGCTTTCTACTTTAGTTTTTGCTTTCTATTTAATTATTACTATTAAATCGGTAATTATACACTAAAAAACACTACCAGTACCTCTTTCAAAGACCACATTAAAAAGCACAATGATTGATAACCGCCTTCTTTTGAAGTCGGTTAAAAAGTAAAGTATTAGAATGCTGAAAATAAGCAAAACGATAATTAGGGCTATGAATTATTATTAATGGTATTTTCCTGGGACCCCTTTCCTATAAAGTAGACTCGTTAATTCATTCGTCAAAAAGTCGGAAAAAAGAGACCGGGCTAAAATTATTTATTTTTCTTTCTTAAATAAATAACTCTTAAAGGTTTCAAAATGTTATTTGTATATACAGGGTGTTACTAAACAAATGCAAAAAAGAAGATGATTCCTTGTTTAAAATATAGGAGGGTAGTTTACTGTAAAAGACATGGGTCAAAAGTCAACCATCCTTAGAGGATATCGCGGTACAAAAATGACGAAAAAATAACGTTTTTATTTTTTTATCTCAAAAACGAAAAGCGCTAAAATATGAAAGTTCTATGAAAAAATTGCTATTATAAAAATAAACTCTCTCAATATTTTTCACTTTTTCTTAAATGGAAGTAGTGGAAATCAACTAACCCTATCGAATCTCCTTCTCTCCCTGACCTAATCTTAAGAGAGGCTTACGCAATAATCAGAAAAAGTATAAATTTAGATAGCCTGGATAATTTAAAAACATTTTTAACTTCTCATGTTCTTTTATTAAACTTACCAATTTAAAAAAAATACATGTTAATCATAACGGGCCAAGACAAGGAAACTTATTTTATAAAAAATCTATTTATCTGCTGTCACACAGCATGTAATATTTTTTATTTTACGTTACTTTGTAGTTAAAATACAATACCTCTTTTGTTTTTTTAACGGCATTTTGTTTTTAAGAAAAACGTTATTTTCATGTTTTTTTCGGGATATGTTTTTAATGGTTGACTTTGACCCAATGTTATAAAGCAAGAAACCTTTTAATTTTAACAGGGAATCACCTCCTAAAGTTTTTTGCATTTATTTAGAAACACCCTGTATAAATATGCAACACAAGTAACGAGTTGATATTTAAAGTAAGTATAATTTACTTAGAAACCAATTAATAAAACAGTTAACTAATTTACAATTAAAAAACTACTTATAAATACTAAGTCTTACACTATCGAGATTTGCGACTATAACAAACCCGAGTTCAACCCAGTAGATAATACAGAACGTACGGACCTAGCAAAAACAATTCACATTCCATAGCCTAACGCTTGAACAGTTACCTATCTCTTTTTAAGTAAAGCTGGTAAATAAAGACAGACAGTAACCGTTCTCTTTTATTATTAGTCCAATAAAAAAACAAGTGTCTTGCATTGGATAGATAATAGATGATTATAAAGTAAAAATCATGTTATTTTGCTACATACGCTGTGTTGTTGACGATCAAGAGAAAGATCAGACAAATAACCTTTAATGTACAAGGCACGACAATTGGTCTTAGCAAGGCAGTAAAGTATCTTGAAGTGTGGTTAGACAACAAACTAACCTTTGCTGAACATATAGGCAAAATAATCCTTAAAGCTGAAAAAACAGTAAGAGCCCTCTCATGTCT
The DNA here is from genome assembly GCA_014170235.1 of Listronotus bonariensis. NCBI lineage: Eukaryota > Metazoa > Arthropoda > Insecta > Coleoptera > Curculionidae > Listronotus > Listronotus bonariensis. The sequence continues at coordinate 32,321 of JACEGR010000378.1, read as the reverse complement.
TATGCCCAATGTAGGCGGACCCAGATCATCAAAAAGACGGATCCTCTGTAGCGTGGCTCATTCTCAGATTTTGTACGGAGCACCATGCTGGTACAAGGCAACGGAGAATAAAAAATTAATGCAGAAACTTACTAGAATCCAAAGACTTATGTCTATTTAAATATGCTGTGCCTACAGGACCATATCGACGCAAGTAATTGCTGGAGTGCCTCCGATAGAGCTACAAATCAAACAACGCGGAGAAAGGTATTTGGGTGAGATGGAAGAAGTTGCCAAGGTCAACCTTATAAACAGATGGCAAGCTAAATGTTTCTCCGGAACACAAGGAAGGTGGACTTATCGGCTTATACCTAATATCTTAAGAGGTCTTAACAGACCTTACGGGGAAGAGGACTACTTCCTTTCACAAGCACTATCAGGTCACGGCTGTTTTAGAAAAGATCTACCTATATGACCGGAGGAGATCAAATACAAGTAACTGTCTTATTGTTGTCAAGAGGATGACGCCGAACATACCCTGTTTGTGTGCTATAGGTGGGAAGAAGCAAGAGCAGCATATATACACGTCAAACTGGGTTTCCATTTAATATAAATAACATGATGGAAGGTCTTGTCGAAAGTGAACGTGGAACTATGCGTACAACACTGTAAAGTTGAGCCCAATAAATAGAGGGATACACAAGAAGATAAGATAAGCAGACCAGCTTCCTCCACTGAAGTAATGCGAAAGCGGTTTCCAGTGGTTGAAGAGCAGCACCAAGAGGAAGGAAAGTTTGTAGCCGGTAGATATCCGGCACGCCTGACGACCAAATGATCATCTTCCGGTCCAGGTGTCTTTTAAAGATTTTTTACCAACGTCTAAAAATAAATGTTATTTTGCTGGTTGAAAAAATGTTATATAATATATACCTTTTATGGGTGGAGGAAGCGGCTAAAGATTTTTAAGTATGTCAAAAAATAGTGCTATTATTTCGGCTTGTGGAAATCGTTTGGTTCATATCGAATTATATATTTTTCGTTATCTTTGAATTATTTCCTTAAAAATCAAAAAAAAAAATAGCTACGCCCAAGAATGTCAAAATGACGTTTTATTTACAACTTTGTAGCCCTCCGCTCCCTTTACGTCACTCTCAAATTGTCGAAGTAGTGGAATATACACTGAATAGCATGTAGTTAACTTATCCTATTTTAGCCTGACGCGCTCGAAAATTTCTGATGGATTAATTTTGTTTTTTACGATCTGCCCTGTATACGGGTCTTATATTTGGTGAAGGTACTTAACCGGGCACAAGGTATCCTCCGGTATATTAATCTGCCGCGCTGTAGTAAATCCCGAAATACCCTCTTTGGCTCCCCTACCACAATGTAGAAGGAAAAATCGAAAGGATTTATATTTAAATAATGTACTAATTTAAATTTTATAATTACGTTAACACTTCTAAAATCATGTGTTCTATCGAGTTTTTTTAGGTATTACAAAGATTAATAAAATCAAGAGGAAAGAGTCAAGCGAGACACCTAAACGTTCAAATGGTCGCCGCCGAAAAATTAGCTCAATGTCCTCCAGAAATGTTTGATGTCATATTAGACGAAAACCAATTAGAAGAAGCTTGTGAACATATAGCTGAATATTTAGAGGTAAAGTAACAAACCTCATGAGAACTTTATTGTCACAGAGTTATTGTTACTATACATTAAAACAATTTTTGCAATTAGTATAATAATATGTTATAATACACCTATATAACTAAAGGAAATCTTTTTGTCATATATTTTTTTAATATCTAAAAGAAAAAATAGCTTGTCAAAAATAATTTAATTTGTTAAAACAGTTTGTCAAGAAATAGGTATATTAAGTGGTGCCAAAAGGTATTTATAATATTTACAAAACTAAGCTCATGGTTCAATTTAAGAAACTCCCAAGAACGTACCTAGAATGTTTACTTTATTTTATCTAAAAGGCACGGAAAAACATGTTTTTTTTTTGGTTTGCCGTCCCTTTCTCCTAAGACATTCTAAGTCTTAACCAAATCCTTTATTTTATTTATAAATTTAATCAAATTGTAGTGATAAGTCCCAAATTTTGCAAAATTATTTGATTTTTTTAATTCAAAAGTTTCAGATGCCTCTAATTATAATTATCAGAAAAAAGCAGATATTTTTGAGAAATTTGTGATGTAGGTATAAAAGTTTCACAAGAAAAAAAACATATTAAAGGATTCGCTTTTAAAACTTAGATTTTCTCTGGAGAGGGAAGGAGAGGCAAAAGATTTTTTTTTCAAATTTTAAAATTAAAATTATTGTCTTTACTAAAATGTTCATCCTAAAGCAAAAAGCATCTTGTATATGTACAGTGGGTCCCAGAATAGGTGTTACAAGAGGAAAAATATCAAAATTTTTTAAATTTTAAATCGGCATTCTGGAAAAACTAGACGCATGTTCTAAAACTAATAGATACAAAAATTTAATATGATTTGTATTATACAGGGCAAATTATAACTTAACATATGAGAAATGCTCAATAGTAAAATACCTTTTTTTTAAATACAACAAAACTGTATAAGTAAATATCGTAAAAAAATTAATATTAATGTTTAAATTTAAAGTTTAATCATTAAAATAAAAGAAGTGTTTTGTCAATATTTTACATTTTGCATTACAACTTAAATACTAAGTAAGAGAGAGCAAAATTTAAAAGAAATTAAAAAAGAAATAAATGATTTTTTATTTGCTCCCTCGGGTCAAGTATTTAAGTATTATTATAACTTAAAAAAATCTTCTTTTAACTTTATTGCTTTAACTTTATATTTTGACACAAAATTTAATTCTTTACAAGATTTACTAATATAATTTTGTCAATTAAACAAAAATCCACTTTAACTCTTGGTAATTTTTGATTATGTATAATCGCCCTGTATATTACCATTCGAAGTAAACCTAATTTTGTTTTAAGTTTTAGACCATGCGACCAGTTTTCCTAAAAAGTGACTTAAAACTTAAAAATTTTTGATCCATTATTTGGTCCGTCCTATCCTGAAACACACTGTATAAATAGTATGGGTTCCTTATCTTAGTTTTTGGATAAAATAATTGAAAATCCTATAAGTCTCTTAATTTCCTTAGTTAAAAATTAAACTTTTGACATACCGCGTTTTTACAGAAATATAGCAAAAAATGTTTTTTCGTTAATGTATGTATATGAATTTTAAATAATTATACATATAACCCAACATACTTTTATTAGAACTGACATAGAGTTTCAAATTTCTTTTAAACGAGCTATTTTAAGATGCCGTTTTATCTAAAATATTTGTGTTTATTCACAACCACTTTAAAAAATCTTTGAATATACACTAAATATGTAATAATATGTAACGCACCTAACGTATATAAATACATATTTTTTAAAACTTCAGGCTTATTGGAGAGCAACACATTTTGAAATACCAAATGTACAAAGACCCATAGCTTCCGCACCCCAAGCATCACCAAGTGGCGACCAAGGAAGACCAACATTACCAGGTATATACTGTTGTATTTTATGGGTTCTATATTGTTACCAATATCTTTACATTTATTAAATATTTTTCTTTATGGAAAGGGGATGCTAATTCGTTACAGTTCTATCATTTATAGTACAGGCAATAAAAAATTTAAGAATCCGTAGTTAAAAACTTTATTTAGGAAAAATAGAAGAAGAAAAACGTCAGTTGTTTGAGACTAGTTGTAGCAAAAAAGCTTTAGCTGTTTTGCTTTATAATAATATTTTAATGTCAAAAACTGTAATAGCTTTTATTGTCTGCAATAATTTTTCTATGTTTACTTTGATTTATCCTTATACTTTTTATCTGTTTGATAACCATACTAACAGCAAAAACTATTTGATATCACATTTTTTTTTTGTTACATTTTATACCTCATAAATTTTAGGATTTAAACGCATTACCAAGTTACTGAGGTGGAATTTACTATGTAAGGCTTTCGCGGCCATCTTTCGCTAAACTTAAGTTTTTGGTCTATTTGGCCGTCGTTGTAGATTTTGTTTCCTTAACGCTACGCCAGCGCGAGTGGTTGGCATCCTCAGAAGGTTCCTAGTAGTGCGTACTACTGTACTACACAGTAGTACCCAGGTAGTCTACTAGGAACCTTCTGAGGATGCCAAACACTCGCGCTGGCGAAACGTTACGGAAACAAAATCTACAACGACAGACGAATAGCCCAAAAAACTTAAGTTTAGCAGAGGTGGATTGTTTTTTTAATTATTTAGTCTTTAAATTATCTATTTACCTATCTATATCTATCCCAATATCATAAATGTATTTTTTTAGAACGTCACTATTTACACTTTTTAATAGCTATAGTATTTTCGACAAAATCTAAAATTCCAAGTAGGCATATTAAATAAGGCGTTGAGAAGCAGACCGGACCATTTCACAAATAAAAAACCAGAGCTTTAACACTTATTTCCAATAGCATAAAACTTATTTATCAAGGCCAAAGTAATGTAAGTAAGCTATTACCAGCTTATATAATAATTAGCCCACACTGGTCCTGATACACTGTGTAGGTCATAGCTAATGGTATATCGGCCAGCAATGCAATAACAAAACAGGCACCATTAATCACCCATGTTTACATGCCGGTATTCGCGTTAGACTGTCTCTTGTCCACGGATTGCCTATATGTATAATTAACTGGCTGATTCTGTATAAGTTTTATGCTATTAAAAATAACTGTTAGGCCTCTTTTTCTGATTTGTGGGATGGTCCAGTCTACTATCTAAATATCTTTATACCGGGTGGTACATCGCCAAACTGGCCATAGGAAATCCCATGTAAATTTTGATACCTCGATAATATTGGCTTCCCCATTAATTTTACAACAAAATTGTATTAAAATATTTTAAAGACGTTGATAGAATGAACCCACACACAAAATTTCGGTCATTTCTAATAAGTCAATTTCACGTTCTTTAAGTAATGAATAAAATATCATGTTATTTTTTGACGTGATAACGTCTTATGTAATTTAATTAATTCAATGGAGCCGGTTGCATGCACAAAAAAACATGATTCATGCGGCGTTCCATTCAAAGCTTGAAGTGCAAGCAAGAACGCGGAAGAGGCACAATCGGCCTCCGCGTTCGACATCTGCTTCTCTCCTACTTTGAGCGTCCGCCTTCTATACAATAATACATTTAAATGTTTTCGTCAAGTAGGAAGTGCAGTGAAAAGTGAATGTGGTGTAAATTGTTTAATTTTTTTTGTTTTTTCAAAAGTTGGAATTATTATAATAAATTGTTATTGCCACATTTTTGCTTGTAGTTGGTAATATGATTTACGTAAATACCTTATGACGTTATCACATAAATTCATCGTACGTAAACCGACTTTACAGACACTCAATTTTTTTTATTTAATGTTTTACTTTCCATTAGTTGTTTATTTTTATTTATTTATTACTGGTGAATTCATTACAGTATGTATTAGGTATGCAACGATTTTACAAATAGACTTTTTAAATTACTTTTAATTGGCTTATTAGAACAAACCGAAATTTTGTGTATAAGCTTATTCTATCAACGTCTTCAAAATAGTCTGATACAATTTTGTTGTAAAATCAACAGGGAAGCCAATATTTGAAGGTATCAAAATTTCCATGGGATTTCCAATAGCCGGTCTGGCGATATACTCGATATATGATACTCCACATCTGGATTTTAAGATAACTTTCAAAACACTATTTATACTTAAAAATGTTTTTATCCTAATTAATATTTAATTGATTGTTATCTTAACTAATGCATGACAGAAAAAAAGCCCGTTAAAAATTTTGACAATATTAGGTCATTTAGTATAAATAAGTACTCTAGAGTAGGTAGTTTATTGACATATCTTATTCAAATATCAACTTCATTTAGTCATTCTAACATTACTAACCTTTAACTATTAACCGTTTCTTTTCAGCACACCATGACGTTTACGGATATCCTCATCCTCATCATGATTCTAGAGGTAGTCACGCAGGTGTTAGATATATAGGATTGCAAAGTTGGGATTCTGTAGACTCTCTAGAATCACTTTCTTTTTATAAAAAAAACACTGCATGTTGTTCATTAATTTTGCATTACTACAAATGTTGTATTTTGCTTGGTATATCTCTTATATGCATTTTATAAATTATTAAGCTTTGCTGAAATTTCTGGTTACCCACTTAATTGCATTGTAAAAATTGCATATTTTTAATAAAAACAAAATTTCATTATTTACCTGTTTAACACTATTTATCTTTTGATTTTCCACCAAAATAATTGGTATTTGAAATTAAAGATAATATCGTTATTTAAAGTATATTTTATTTCATTCATCAAACATTCTGTGCACTTTCTCTTCTAAAATTTTTAGCACTACAGGGTGATCAAACTTAAGTCGGCACTATTGCTAAATTCTTTATTATTGGAGATACAAAGTCTGTTAAGTTAGTGAAATTGTAGTATTTTTCGCTGATTAACGTGCTGCCGACAGAAAACAGTTGAACACCGGGTTTTTAATTTATTGTGAAAAATGTACTTTTTTAAATGAAACACTCTGTATATTATATCACTATACGAAAGATATATCAAAGAGCTTAAAAAAATCACATGTGATATATCCAAATTTTTTGGTTTCGGAAATATGGCCATCCTCAGAAATTGTATAGTAAAGTCGCACTTTTTAAATGAAACACCCTGTATATTGCATTACCATTAAATAGATAGTTTAAGGAGCTTTAGGAAAATACCACAGTTAATATGTCTATCTCTTATAGTTTTGGAAACATGGCCATCCAAATCTGAAAATTATGTTAAATTTTTATTGTGTCTACAGCTCTAAGCCATTTAACACAATTTAGTATCGTAATATTTGGATGGCCATATTTTCAGAACTATAATAGATAGACATATTAAATGTATTTTCGTAAAGCTCTTTAAACTATATATTTAATGATTATGTAATATACATGGATTTTATTTAAAAAATGCCAGTTTACTATCAATTTCTTGAGGATAGCCATATTTCAAAAACTTGTAATAATTATTATATTACATATTGTCTTTTTTAAATCTCTTTGATGGATATTTTGAATGATAAAATAACATACAGAGTGTTTTAGTTAAAAAAGGATTTTTTTACATTTAATTGAAAACCCGATGTTCAATTGTTTTTCTGTTGGCAACACGTTAATCAGCAAAAAAAACACTACAGCTTTACTATTAATTTTACTGACTTCGTAGGTCCAATAATAAAGAGGTAAGCAATAGTGCCGGCTTAAGTTTGATCACCCTGTAGTGTTACACCCAATTTTAAAATATTGTACTAATGAAAATTAAATATCTATAAAACGGTACCCTCATATTTTTGCGTGTACGATTAGTAGGTATATCACGTTTGTAAGTATTTTGTTTCTTACTTTTTTTAAACTTAAGGCAGAAGTATCTAAATTAAACTAAATAGTATTTTTGTTTAATGCGGTAGTTTAATGTAGTAGTGCCAGTAGTTTTGAAAACGCTTTGGCAGCTTTAGAAAGCCTACCGAAATAGGTTTCTAAAGCATTACTTAAAAATAAAATAACGAAATCTTTACTAATGAGTTTATGACCCTTATCTAATAATGCTTTCACCATCTTATGATCCAAATTAAGTAGGTAATCAAAAAGTAACTTACTGTTTTTGATAAGCTTAATAAGTAACGATTTTGTTACTAATTGCAGAGCTGTGGGTTTAACATTGGTTCTTTATACATAAACAAATTTTTTGATAAATCTTTGATAACTTATCGATTTAACATTATCATTAATTATAATATTTATTTGCAATTAATAGTTAATTTAACATTTACTTCAGTTTATTTAAATTTCTTTATAGACGTTAATCACATTTTACAACAAAGTTTGTAATTTTCGCATCTTTATTATTATTATTATTTTTTTAATATATTAATCTTGTTATTAGTAGCTTCATCTTTGAAAAGTCATAAAAACCTTAACAAAGTTTAAGTAAATCTAAACGTGTACAAAACAACTGAATAGTTAACAAACATAGCATAACGGGACACGCCATTTAAAAATATTAAGAATGTTTTTAAATATAAGCATTAAGCCGGCTGTCCATGAGAGCGGTTTTCCGCCCGCGTATTAAAAATATGCGCAGAGAATCCGCTGACATGTCCATTGTAGCGGAAAATATTAAAGCGTTTTGTTTTGAATTGGTGATTTTATGTTAAAATTTTCTTTGGTTGATACTACGGTTGTGAAGGTCACTAGATGTGAATCATCATTTGTCTGTGGGATGGCAAATGGATTGGATAATGGATAATAATAAACAAGTTTAATTTTATTATGTTAAAAATTAGGCAACTTTGGTTAATAGCTTGTCTTAGTCTTTTATTTACAACGTATACTTTTTTATTACCTATTTACCTTAGAGTACAAGCTAGACGCTTGCCTGCAGTTTTTGGCGCACGAACTGTGTGGAACTTGCTAATAGTTGACTCAACTTTCTGTAACAATTTATTAAAATGCTCCTTTGACATTTTTAAATAATTGTGTGTTTTTCATCATCATGTTGTCTTAACTCCTTTAATAAAGTATAATATTGGCTATGAACTTTTCTTTCCAAAAAGAATTTGCTAACCCAAAACCTGGGCCCCCTTTTTTTCTTTTGGTCGTATTGAAAGTAGGATTAATATCATTTTTTTCGCCAAATATAATACTGAAGTAAATAATTGAAATAAGTATAGGTATTTTTGTCCATAACGCTTCTTTTATTTAAAATGGATCCTTAACGTCTTGTCTTATCTTCAAGCAACAACTCATCCAGCTTATCAACTAGTTTAAAGTTATAGTTTCTGGCTATTAATTTTAAAAACCGCTCAATCTAGTGGAAAATGCAAAAAGTTAACTTCATCTCAACTTTTTGCGGATCCGCGTCAAAAATGACGGGAAAAGCATTTTAAATTTGTACTAACCAATCACAACCCTGAATTATCATCCGCGAGCGGAAAACCGCTCTCATGGACAGCCGGCTTTATGCTCTATAAAGCCAGAAGTTTCTATTTAAAAATAATACCTAGTAAATCTAACAAAATAAACATTTAAAAAATGGTGATAGAGCACATTATTAAAATTATTAAACTAAGAAAAAAGACATTAATTTAACATGTAGAAGAATATTTAAAACACAAAAACATAGATGTGTATTTTGCCATGTTTTATGTTTCTGTGGTTCTTTCTAAGATTTTTTTGTTTTAGAATTTGTTCCGAAATATTGGTAATATTTGTTTATTTTATCCAATAAACCTGAGCAAAAAGCAAAGTTAAATATTTAATCGAAAACAATTATTATTTACTTGGTGCTATTGGCGTAGCAGCAATTGGGGTTTTGTAAGCCATATTATTCTAAAAAATAAACTAGTAAATAGCTGAATTAAACAAATACTGAAACGATTAAATTTACGGCTCATTTTATTTAGGATATTTTAGGCCTTATTAAACCACATATAATATAATACATAGTTGGTTAGGATTTCGAAGCTCATTTATTGTTCCTACCTTTCTCTGGTACATAAAAAGTTAGAGTCTTCTATGGCGAAAAAGATAAATTTTGTCTTATGCTTTGTTTGTTTGTTGTTTGTTTTTAAGTTTTGGACGAAAAATATTTACTAACGGATCACTGTTATTGTAGATATATCAAGCCTTTGATCTATTTAGTAAACAGCACCTATTTAACATTTATATACATAGGTATATATTTTTAAATCAGATTATCCTAAAGTAACGAAAAATTAAATACAAAAATATTTTGCAATTTAATATGTAGATCTAGTCTATGTAAAAACTACTTGTACTTGTACTAAAAGGGTCCAATTCCTAAATGTGATTATAAATAAATAAATTTAAATATTAAAGGGTTTTTCTTTTGGTAAATACACGTTTACAAAATTTAAAAACACGAAAGCTTTTTGCAAATCGCATGTTAAAAAAACATACAGTTTATAATTTTAATAATTTGGTTTTCTATAGCTAATTTAAAGCTTTACTTTATACTTATTATTTTGTTTTTGTTTTAATGATGTGGTACCTTTCGCATTAAAAAACAAGGAAGAATATTACCCTTCAAGCTATCATTTTAAATTAACCCTACATCTATGACACTATAAAACAAATTTTGTCGGTATATCTCTATAAATTGCTTTAGGTTATACTGGTACAATACATAATATGCATTAGTATTAAGGTTATAACTCTCTAACAATTTTGCTGCAATTTAGACTTCTACTACACCAAAAGCAGCCTTCAGAAGGCTAAAAATAGATACTAACCCTCACTTCTATGTATTCGAGTAAGGCAACCCTATAGACAATATACACAATTACACAAATACAACTTTATTTTTAGGTTTTAAATATATTTAACATTTGAAGTGCATTGGGGACAAATTTTGTAAAGCTTTTTTGTAGATTAAAAGATTAGGATTACAGGTAGCATTACAAATGCAACATTGTAAATGCTTGTATTTATAAAATGAATTTAGCATTTTGACTGCATATAAGTGGCACAGTTTTAAGAGCTTCTTGCAACTAAAAAGTTTAGAAAGTACAAACACACAAATGTCCCGTTTAAGAAAATTATGATACTTTACTATAATAGTTGTAAATGTAACATTTTTTGACAACAATATTTTGAGAAAAATAAAAATATCGAAACTTTAAAACCTAAGTATACATAATTATATACTACTTTTACTTGCTATGGCAATTAAAAAATTAAGATACCTAAGTTAATTTAAAACTGTAATTAGGTTACTACCAAAAGTAATATAATTTTTTATTTTTATTTATTTTTTAATTTTATATTAAACTACCCACCATTTTCAGATTTTGCTGGTTCAATGACGCCTATTCCAACAAATATTTAAATATTTAAAAGGTTAAGTCTTTGCACGGTTTTAATTATAGGTTAACTGCACAAACTGTTCTTAAAGATAATAACAACTAAATTTTGATTAAAAATGCGAGGTTATATTTAGATAGATAAAACATGGATGAATACCCGTAAAACATTGATAAAAATTATTTAATTTGTCTTTTTTCATTACTTTTTTATTTACTTTATTTTAAGCTGGTGGTCTGCTAAAACCTAATAAAAATAAATGTTAAGTGGTCTTGTTTTAAAACCGTGACATTTTTCCATATTTAAATGAGAAACAACTGTAAAATTAAGGAGTTACACGTTTCTGTCCCACCTCTTCAATAACAGTTTGTGTCCGTAATCTATTTGATTTTCTTTTTTTTTTCAAACTGCTCCGCTATTATGCCACAATGCTTCTTGTTTGCTCTTTAACTGCACAATCTCAGCCGAGGTAGCACCGAGCCCAGGCAAAATTTGGCGCGCTGGCTCTACTGACTTATTTGCTTAAGCTGCGGTTATTGTAAGTTTTGCGAGTGACTTTGCTGAGTAAGCCAAGCATATGGTTTTGTATTTCAGAAATTTAGACAAAGAAAGAATTTTTATGATTAGTTAACCCACCTACTAAATCAACTAGCTAGTTTATTTAAATTATTTGTTTTTGTATGCATTTAAAAAAAATAGGACTATTAACATCCATACATTTTTATAAGCTATTAGAAATTGTGGAAATCTAACTAGCCAAATTTTAACATAAAAAAATTACCAATGCCCTTATCATAATGACCATAACTATTCCTGTACATGTTTTTAAATTCTTATTATTTTGTAAACGTAATATCTTACATCTCTTATTAGGTTTTATCCTAAATTTTATATTAATTAAGTACTTTAATAATAACTGGTGGTACAAGTTACATTTATGATAATAGCCTATGCAAGATTAAATAAACAACTAAGAACAAATCCTACTAGCAAAAATTCCAAAAGCAATCGAACTAATCATATTATTTTTAATTATAGCGATTTTAAGTACTTTTTTAACTAAATATTATTCTAAAGAATTTTCTTCTTTCTTTGTCTAAAAATATGTTTTTAACCATCAGTGATATGATTGACGTGTTACAATTAATCGTAATGTAGAAGTATTATTGCTTGTGGATTTAGTGTGAAATGTTGAGAAGATTGATATAGCTTAGTAAAAAAATAAGTACCAAATTATGTACCTAGTTTTTAACAAATATTTAAACAAAGGTATTATGTTTTGTTTAAAATTACCTGTTTTTTTCTAATATATAATTTCTATTTTGACCAATATAAAACTAATACAATTTGTACTTTTTTCTAACTGCAGTGTCTACATTTCACACGGGCCACACGAGAAGTTCTAGGGCGCGGTTAGAAAGAGAACGAGAGTATGATGAATATTCCGAAAAAGATCATCTTAACACTCACCTATCAGCACACCATCTACCGCCTGATGATTATCGAGATCGGCCTTTGGACAGGGTACCTTCTCGAAACTTAAGAAGTAGAGAAGATATTGAATTTCCACCATCACATAAAAGCACTTCTAGAAAGGCGTTAAACGCTATATAGTGGAGGCTCTCTACGGAGCAACCCATTGAAGAGGAACTTCAGGACGAACTCTCTCCAGGCGCAGCGGAAGTTTACTACAAACCTCAAATTCCTAGAGCGTATAGAGATGACAGACTGGTTACCTACGAAGATTCTTTTGACCGTTCACGGTTAGAGAATGATAGTAGATACGCAGGTAGAAGATTAGACGTGTATCAGGAAGAAGCATCATCTAGGCATGAAAATACTGGAGCAACCAGAAGATACCCCGAAGAGAAACAGTCTGCTTTAGCGCTAGAGAAAAGTAAACAAGAAGGGAAAAATTATAGAAAGGAATTGTTAGAAAGGTTTGGCGCTATGGAGTTAGAAGATCGTCCCGAATTCCAAGGTCCTCAAAGGTATTACGAATAAATATTTTACGACCTCTGTAGTGTACGAAATAATTTTATTTTGAGAATTGTTAAGTTAAAATAAACCGTGTCGTCGGAAATTCTTACCAAATGGGAATGTCTTTATTATTCATTTTACGAAAAAGTGCCTTTTTCATAAAAATCTTGAATATATTATAAGTACTGAATGTACAGGGTAGCTTGAAGAAAAGGCTGACAAAAAATTAATAAAAGATGTCGGCTATATTTCTAAATCTAATATTCGTAAAGACTTGTAAGACTTGTGTTAAAAGAATTTTGTATTAAAAGCCACCAGAATAAAATACTAAAACATTTTTTTACTTATTTAAAACCGATAAACGACAAAACAATATAATTTTTGCTTTTGTCGATATGTTACAAATATCGAAATAAACAGCTACCAATTCGTAATTATCGTTCAGATTACTAAAATTACTGAAAATTTCAGGACTTTCTCATCGTAATAACAGCGCGTGTCATAAAAAAGTTGTTCAATTTGTTTTTAAATGTTAAAATTTAATTATGCGAAATTACCTTGAAAGGGATTAAGACATCTTACTTCAAATAAAAAAAATCTGAGACAAAACGTGATTTATTTGTCAGCTATCATAAACGAAATCAGCGAGTAAGTTTTTTTCTGATTTTCACAGAAAAAATGTAGTATGTAGACAGATAGATAATTGATAAAAATAGAAATAGTTTTTCTTTTTCAAAAAAGTTAGTTGCTAAATTTCAAACCAGAGCCTTTTTAAAGCAACTATACATATGCAACATTCAAATTTTTTTATAAAAAATTATTTACCCAGTAAGCAAAACTTTATGTGAAGTTGCACTTTTTTCGTAGAGTTAATAATAAATAAAGTCTTCCATTTGCTTACTTGCATGGGTTGGGATAGCTTTGCTGCTAGGCAATCGCCAGAAGTTTTCCATTTAGTAAAAACTGAAGATATGCTGTATACAGTGGCTCCCAAAAGTCTTTAGATACAATACTTGTATATATTTACTTTTTAAAGGACAAGGAAATTTTGATCGAAAGTCAATAATTGATTTAAAAAATCATTATATTCCTTTAGTAGGTTAACAACTAAACTTTTTAATGATTAATAAAAACAGATTAGTTATTATAAAATAGAAAACGGCAAACTAAACATTTTTAGCCACAAAAATATTTGGACATGAAAATAAAAATAAATATAAATATATAATTTTACAATAAATATTATTTAGTGTGACCCCTTTTTCTTTAACTACTTCTTCTAAACGTCTACGCATTGACAAAACTAACAAAACTTTTTTAAATATTTAGGGTTGGGGACTAAGGAAGCATTTTAATCACTTCTGGAGTATTATAACATGACCCTTTGCTACCAATAACTGTACCTTTGTTTCGGGTTATTTTTGGTACTAACTACTTTGTAATAATGTTTTTTTAAAGGTTTTGAGTTTCAAGCCACTTAGTTTAAGGTTTTTAAGGTAGTTAATTAACTACGTCCCTTTTTGGGGGCATCATTTCTTTATTTTTATACTGCTGCTCTATATCATCAAGTGTACTCTTACTTAGGCGAAGAATTCTCAAATTTTGCCAAATAATCTTCAGTAGTAAAATATTACCAACTGTCTTTTTCAAAAGTATTTTTTTAAAGCGCACATTTTGAACTTGCCTTTAAATACAATTCAACTGGCTATACTGCCTACCTAATAAAAACTACAAAAATACGTCTCACAAAAAAATATCAGTATTATTTATCCAGTTTTTATCGACTTTCGGTAAACCGTCCGAGTAGTTTTGTGGCGCAAAAAATGTGTCTAAAGCTTTTAATTAAAATTTTTAAGAATAATCTGCATTTTTTAGTTAATTTGGGTTTAAAATAATTAATTAAGAAATGTACCTGAATATTTAAAATTAGAAATGGGAAATCAGTCCCTAGTTATATGTATATTTATTTTATATAAAAGGTAGTTTTGGTCGTGTCCGAAAATTTTTGGGAGGCAGTGTAGGTAAATTAACTTTTTTCTACAAAACCTTATTGTAGGTATAACTTCTTTTTTTAATGGCATATGTACCCATGAGCGCCGGGTGGAGGGTGCAAAGGGTGCACTTGCACCCCCTGGCTTGGATAAAGTAGCCACGGGACAACAAAATGTATAAAAATGTACGTTTTTGTACCCAAAGATCAAGTTTTTCCACCTTTTGCTTTTTAATAAAACACCTCAGGGATTCCAATACAAGGGGATTATGTATGTAGGAAAAAGTACATTTTTAACCTTTTTTTTGCTCTTCAATTTTTTTTGTGTTTTTCACAATTTTACAACCTTTTGCACCCTTCTAGAAGTCAACCTGACGGCGGCGTCCATGCACCTGAAAGCAAGAACTTTTTACCAAATAAAAAGATTTTAAAATTGCACAAAAATTATTTTGAGAGGAATATTGTCTTTTTTAGTTTAGTTTAATAATGCAAATAGGAACAAATATTATTATTGTCAGGAAGTAAAGCACCATAAAATTAAAATTTACTTTTTACCTTAGTATTAAAATTATTTCGTACACTAGTAAGTAAAATATTTATTGTAATTTACCAAACTTCTTCAATGAGATGTTCCGTAACCAATGTGATCTTACCTTATAATATTATAGAACTTTAAAAATTTTGACCATTTTGGTGCCATATTTGAGTACAGCTCAATTTTAAATCATCTATAAATTTAAAATTATTCAAGCTTTAAACTGTAGCTGTAACTTAGTATTTTTTTAATTTGTTTGTATAAGGAAGGGTAATTGTTGAAAATTGTATTTTATACAAATACTGTCTTAGGGTAAAAGAACTGAGATATTATACTTTAACGGAAAGTGTAACTCTATTATTAGAGTGATTACGTTGTTTGCTTAATTTACGTTATTATTAGCTGTCCTATGTTTCATTGCCTTAAACAAAATCGGAAATTAGTTAAAGCCTAAAAGGCTACATAATGGTAATATATTATTTTTAACAAGTAACAATTAAAACAAACTTTTTCTCTTCTCGAAAGTTTTGGTGTCGAATGGCAAACATATTTTAAGTGTATTATTTAGTGGTGGCGATAGGCGAAACCTGGGCATCGCCTATATCAGTATTGCGAGGTCTTTCTTATGGAGCGCATGTTAGGAGTTTGGTTTAGAAATTAGAACAATAAAAGCCCAATTATTATTTAGACTTTAAAAATACTTCTTTAAAATATTTGTACCGAAATTTGGGGCATTCTTACTCCAATTATATTATCTTTGGTAAAATGTATGGCACATTATAACGGATTTTGGTTTACCAAAATTCACTAGAGTCATCCACTAATACAAAAAATAATAAATGCATTTTTGATACATTAAATTTTAATAAAATTATTTTTTTATAATACAATCCATATTTTTTGGTGTATATTTTGCAGCTGCATGATTTGAAATCTCAGTTGTTTATTTCTGGCATAAGCCTTTTTTGTTTTTCTTAAATATTTAAAAATAAATTGTTAATGTTTCTAATAAAAAGAATCTATTGGAAAGCAATATACTATACCGGGTGGCAACGAAATTACTATTCAGCATTATATTTTCCTACAGTAAAAGAGTATACTTTTCAAATTTAAGGATGTAATAGTGCGTCATGAGATGCCAATTTTAAATGTTTTTCCTGTTACTTGCAGTTTAACCGGATGTGATAAAAACTTTGATATCTTAAATAAAATACCCTGTATGTTTTTTAAACTTTAATTCCAATATAAAACCTTTGGTATACCCATAACCTATCTTTTTTATTTTTTGAGGAAACTGAGTTATATATTATAGGTTTTATATCAGGACACGCTTAAAGAATTTAAATCTTAAAAAATATATAGAGTGTCTATTAAAATTATTAGGTTAACATATTTCAAAGTTCAAATTTTACAGCACTACTGATTAAACAGGAAGTTGTATTATAATGGTACCTTTAAAGGCCTGGTACCTAACCAGTCCTTTAAAAGAACCATTTAAAACATTTAAAATTGTTGTGATGTTTATTTGTTTTCCCATAAAACATAAAAGTGTCATGAATATTGTGTGGTCGTTTGGACATTTTCAAACGCTATTTTCTCTAAAATCAAAAAACTTAGGTTATATATCTATTTAAAGGTTTGTATCAGAAATTACCTAGAGTTCAAACACCAAAAAATATACAGGGTGTTCCATTTAAAACATCAAAGTCTCGGGTAAACCGGTAACACAGATGCTATTAGGTACATCTAAAATTTACATCCAGTAATACAATATAACGTCTCTTAATTTGAACACTATACGGTTGCACTAAAGGAAATAAATTGCTGGAAAATAATTTCCTTGTCATCTGGTATATATTTTCCACTGATAAAACTACTTTTCTAAAAATTGATTTATTAAATTTTTAGTGTTTAATACTACTTATGTAGCCTGTACAATAAAAAAACTTACAAATTAAAAGAATTTTTGTTTTAGGCATTGAAACATTTGACCTACTATGTAACGGTAATTTATATAATTATCTACCAACTTACCTTCGTGATATTAAAATAATTAAATTATATAGTCAAACATATTTGACTGATTCTAGTAAATTAATAATATAGAACAATGTTGAAGTTTGCACTGCTGTTAGGATGTTTAAGATAAGTAAGTCCATGCATTATAGCTTTTTTATATAACAAAAAAATAAAGGGACATGTGTAACGTTATTTTCAGATTGAATCACATATTTTTTTCACTGCTTATATTCATTTTAGGTTTAACGTTATATTACATTATCATAATGAATGCCAATTTTTACACGGATCGGTCCAAGTAGGACTGTTGATATACGAGTATTTTGGTTGGGTGTAAAGCCTTATTTATCTTACTTTTGGTTTAAAAGTGTTCGATTAATTAACTTTAATTAAAGATAATTGCACTTTTTTAAGTTTTCCTGTAAATAATATATAATTAAAGCTGTTATTCATTAAAAACATTTTCTATTCGGAATATACCAAATATATCACTTTGCCTGAATTGATCAAATAGAGCAAGAGCCAGTCGGAGACCTTCGTTATTTTGTAAAAGCTGAAAGTTTGTCAGTGCCTGCTCCCAACATAGGTAAAAGCGATCGCGATGGGAGACTATGAAATTTGACTTATAGTGGCTTTGGCAGGTACCAGATACCAAAGGTTAATATATTGAAACTTAACGTTTGTCACTTTGTAAAAAGCTAAATTTTATATATGTTTATATATGGTTTTGACAGTTCCAACCCATTGGCTAACAAACATTTTGGGTTGGCCTCAATGGTTCGGGAAGTTCAATATTTCTGTTATTTAACAAAATAAAATTATATAAGACTTGTAGGGTTTCCATATAGATAGTTCTAAAAATATTTTTGATGTATATAAAGTGTCCCAAGAAGCATTTTTTTAACTAACCTTACAGCAATAAAAAAATTTTGGGACATTCTGTATACATCAAAAATATCTTTGGGTACATGCCTACTTGAAAACCCATCAACTCTTATAGGACTTTTTATTATATCTTGTTAAAAAACAGAAATATTGAACTCTCTCAAACTAGTGGGCCACCCAAAATGTTTGTCTGCCAAGGGGTTAGAACTGTCAAAACTATATCTGCCGACTAAGGAAATACCTTCCGATGGGTATCCAAGTAACATACCTATATAAAATTCAGCTTTTACAAAATGACGAAAGATAAGTTTTTAGTAATTAACCTTTGGTGTCTGGTACCTGCCAAAGCCACTTTGAGTCAAACTTCATAGTCTACCATTGCTTTTACCTATATTGGGAGCATGCTTTTACAAGATGACAAAGGTGGTGGTTACCCCAGAGGCCACGTGTTTACTATAAACTACAAATAAACGGCTACTTAGCACACAATCGCACGGCGTATCATGTAAAAAGTACATTTAGTTTAATTCGAAAGCTATGTCTTTACGCTAAACATTTCTACGTCAGGCGTAAGGCCGCGCCGTGAATTCGCTCCAGCTTTTAAAAACTTGCAAAGCACTCCGCATCTGAAAGGCAAACCCTTTTGTCAGGCGTAGAGCATAGAGCTTATTCAAACAAGTTGCCCAGCTCCCTTGAAGCAACTATTGATCCTGGCTTTATTTATAATATTTTTAACAATTTTTTGTTCGAAATCAATAAACCTAATGACTTTAACCTAAAAATAACAAAAAAACAAAAATAATCCATAAATATAGTTTTAATTTTCTGATTATTTTCAAGGCAATGGCATTGGAAAAATCAAAATTCAGTTTTTTTTCTAACATCTGGGTAATGATTATGTTTACAAAAAAAGGTATATAGCCTCTACGATAGAGCTTTACAACTGCATCTTTTTTGTATTATAAACTTTTTATAGTGTCCTTTAGTTTTTGAGATATTTATGATTTTACTTTTTCTAAAATATTTAATTTCTCAAAACTATAAAAATACAACAAATCTTATTAAACAAAATATAGACAATTAAAATGTTCATCTTAATTGTTATTTGGATAAGATTGCATAGCTTAAATAATAACACAGACATAAAAGAAAATGATTTTTAATAAAATTTTTAGCTGAAAATATAAAAATAGAGACTTTTTATTTATAATATTTTTACCAATTTGTTTGTTCAAAATCAATAAACCTAATGACTTTAACCTAAAAATAACAAAAAACTGCAGAATAATCCATAAATATAGTTTTTTCCAAGATCCAGGATCAATAGTTGCTTCCAAGGGGCTAGACGCTTGTCTTATTCAACGTCTTATTTAAAACGTTCAAGGTTTATTAACAAAACTGCTGTAAAGAATATGCATGCTATCTCGTTAAACAAAGTGTACAGGCTTAAAGTATGCGCCGTAAGTCGAGGAGTCCGATCCAAAAAGCTGGCTAACTTAGATGTAATAAAGAACGTATTAATAACAATATTTTATTTTTAGTAGGTAAAACTATTTTTTATTATACTTAGTTATACCTGCTTTATTTATTATACAAAACAAACTAATTGGACCAATAACTACTTTTTTAACCTGTCTAAAATTAAGTGGAGTAATTGACAGAAAGGTTTAAAAAAAAGAATTACCGCAATTACTCTATTTTAATATAAGTAACGAAAAAGTGCACACACATAAAAAAATATTTGTTAAAGTAATTTACAAAAATTTTGTTTACATAAATAATTACAAATAAGTAGAACATACCCGTAAAAAATATTTAAATGTTTTTGAATCTTTATGTGCACAGTCTTCAGCAATTCCGCAAAAATTAAATGAACTAGTTTGTAGCAAAGTTAATTTATATAATATACTGGAGAGGGTTATGACATAAACCCGACTTTAGACGGTCGAGAAGGGAAAAAAAGGAATAATTTGCAAGGGTGGGTAAAGCGGCGTCTAAATTTTGTGCTTATTGTTTTCGTTTGTTTTAGTAATGCCTATTTTTTATTTCAAGTTTAAAAAGTTGTAACTTAATAAAAAATTATTACTGTTGTGTAAACGCTAGTTCTAATAATACTGTAAACTGTATTTCTTCGGTACTGGTGTTGACACTTAATTTATTAATCAACATTTTGAAAGAGGTACCAGGTGACGTCAAAAATGACTCATCAATATGGCGGCTACGTCATAACCCCATTATAATAAATTAACTCTGGTTTGTAGTGTGTGTAGCCAGTGCCAAAATATTATTTTAAACTGAACTCCCAGTATGATTTTTACATGCATCTAAATATTGTAGGCATAACTTTACCTTTTTAAGTTTCTACAAATTAAGGACAATCAAAAATGTAAGAAAATAGAATAGTTTCCTTATCTCTTACTTTAAATATGTTTTCGGTTTTATCATGTACATTTATAAATATTTATTAAATCCGGTGAGATAAAAATCTGAAAATAAAATTCAAGAGACCATTAGGAATTTTATTTATTTAAAAATATCAAATTCTAAAAATAAATAGGTTTAATTTTTTATATTACTATAAAATGCGTATTATTTAAAAATATATAATAAGTGGTACCGTCAAATTTTGTAACTTCTGTTTTCAATTGAAAGATGGTGGCTCGTTAAAATATTTTATAAAAAGCATTTTATTTGGTACTCTACTATACAGTCTGTTACAAATTCAAGAAAACCCATTTCGATCTCGAAAAACTTAAGAGATACAGGGTTGGTTGAAAATAGGACAAAGCTGCGCATTTTATGCTTAACAATATTCCGTCTTAAAAATTTAAAATTTGCAGCCGTTCCGGAAAATCCGGCAAAAACCGAAATTTTGCGAAACAGTTTTTTTTTTTGGTTTATTTAAAGAAATATTTTAAAAGTAACGACACAATAACATTGTCACTTTTTCTGTTCTATAAAATAATGTCAATATATTTAAGATCCGACGTTTTTCTTTGAGCCACCATTATCAACTTTGTTTTTTAAATGGGCGGAATATTTGGTTTTAACTCGTAATTGAATTTTCAAAATCGTTAGGAAAAAAAACGTAATTTTTAATGAAAAAATTTTGGAAGGTGTTGTTTTTCTTTAAAACGTCGCATAAATGTGAAGTGTGATATATCGTTGTCTTTAGAATTAAAATACGACTGTATTAAGTTTAAAACCAAATATTCCACCGATCTAAAAAAACAAAGTTGATGATGGTGGCTCAAGGACAAAACGTCGGATTTTAAATTTAGGGACATCATTTTATAGAACAAAAAAGTGGCAATGTTAATCTATCATTTGTTTTAAAATATCTCTTCAAATAAACCAAGAAAAAATAAAAACTGTTTCGCAAAATTTCGGTTTTGCCGGAAAATTTCAGAACGGCTGCAAATTTTTAAATTTTTAAAACGGAATATTGATAAGCATAAAATTACGTAACTTTGCTCTAATTTAACCAACCCTGTATCTCTTACCGTTTCCGAAATCATAATGGTGTTTATCAAATTTGTGACAGCCTGTATTGTTGGTATTTTAAGTAATACTTTTTTCTAGAAGACGCCCAACAAATTAAGGATCTTTTAAAACAATATTATCAATTTCCAGTGGAATGGATGGTTTAATTTAAAAAAAATTGAGAATAGCACCTATTTAATACTAAATTGTTCGGAATAATATATCCTATTGAAATACGCTAACGAACCACTTTTCAGGTTCAAGTAAAAAAAAGTTATGAGCATAAGTAGGGTTTTGCAAAGTTTTACCCCGCCTGGAGTCCATGGCAACTTGATTTAAAATTAACCGTTTTATCTTAATTATGGCAATTTAGATTTAAATTGGGAATAACATTTTTAGATGCAGTAATATTAAAAAATTTATGTATTCAGAATGTTATATATTATGGGAGAGGATGCCCTTGGCAACATTTAAAAATAAAAACAGTCAATATGGTTAATCTGGAAGTGATAAAATACAGGTGAATATATTAACCAATGCATATTTATGTCAAATATCGATATACCAAATGTATTTTTCTATCCCAAAAGGTTAAAAATTTATAAAGTGTAACCATCTTTGAGAAACACCTGCGTCGTGTATTATTCGTCAGAAACATAAAGTGGGTCTTTTAACTTGAAAACAATTTAATGCCGTGAAAGATTAAAGGGTTCACCTTGTAAAAGATGTTCTAAAATTATAATATAAATTGGTTTGTTGGTTATTTAAACAACCATTAAATTTTAATTTCAAAATATTAACTTATTGTGGACATTAACCTAGAAGTACTATTAGCCATTGCTACGCACATTTTAAAATGTTTTTGTTTTATTTTATTTTTTATATCTTATTTAAAAACGAAAAAAATTTTATAAAAAACCTTATCAAGTATTCTACTGTAATATTTTTGAAAATATATTTTTACTTTTTTAAAAAACGACCGTCATAAAAACGGCCTTATACCGGTTAAACTAAAGGGCTCACCTAAAGAACATTACCCCGATACTAATAAGGTGCTTTATAAATATTATGAATATTTAATAATAAAATAAAAAAGCGTGGAAAAAGTAAAATTTTTGATATATGCTTTGTAATATTAATCGCCAATTTGATCTTTAATTTTAAAATGAAGACAAGCAAGCTATTGATTAAACACAAAAATTTTAAGTGGCCTCATCACAAAAGCATATTTTAGATTTGTTGGTTCTTTTCAAAGTATTTCTTTTGACAGAAATCCTTAATGGTCTCATAGTAAATAGTTTTTTAAATAATACAAATATATTATATATGCATGTCTTTACGAATCAGAAAAATTCACCGACCAATTTCATTAAACTGAATGACGTTTGTACAGAAGTAGTGCTGTAATATAATAATTTTAAGCGTTTTGTCACAGATAAGGCTTATTAAATTACGAATATAATTTGAAACTTAAAAAAATTTAGGCGTTATTGGTGACAATTAATAATTTAGTTTCATTTATAGATTCTTAAGTACCTAAACCATTAAAAAATCTGATCTGCTGTTAATATTAAATGAGTCTATTGAATACTTGAAAGTAATTTATTATTACGATATTTAAAGCTAAACTTTGATACAATGTAAATAGTTATTATTTGTTATAAATGCTGTACTATACATTACACAAAATATTTTTTCTACAATCGAACAAAATAATTTTTTTCGACCTTTTTTATTTGCTATAAACGATTGTAGAAAAAATGATTTATGCAACAGTGTAAAAGCATGATTAATAAACAAAGCATAATAGTCACACCTTAACTGCTTCTTGGTGCATATTATTACGCTTTGTTTCTTAAAAATCATTTTTGCACTAGTTGCCCTAATAATTATTTTGTTATTTTTGTGAATGGTTAATGTGTTTATATGTAAACCAAATAATTTACCCTAAATGTTTTTCGTTACTTGTTATTTTTCTAAATGCCTTGCTCTTACTTTATATTGTATATTAAAAAATTACTTGAATATAAAATAAAAAGGACACATTAAGTGTCCATTTTTCTAAATAAAATACTTATGCAAAAGTTATATTGTCCTGTTTTATTTTAATTTTAGTTTTAGTCCTTTTCACTCTATAATAATAAGGTCAGAGGTAAAAACGTATGAATTTTTATTCCGTGTATGGTAAGAAACCTGTTTGGTGTTTATACAAAGTACAAAAGCATGCTAAGATAGATCAAAGCAGTTAATTATATTAATTAGTACACTTAATTTGGTATAAAGTATTGTAACTTTTAAATATTTCTTTTAAATCGCTAAAGTAATATTTACCAGATTTGGTATTTTGAGGTTGTAATACTTGTCCTGCTGTATGGTGGCTTAACTAAGTAATTTTTTTGTCTTATATAAATCAGTACTGCAATAACTATACTGAGGCCCTCGGAATCTATTAGATTCCAAGGGCCTTGACTACACTAATTAGTTGCAGTTTTTCGCAAATGTAGAACAAAAAGTCTGTCCTGGCAAATCTGCAGTCTATATGTTCCGTCTGTATTTTTGCTTCATCGCTGTAACTGTATTTAGCAAAATATTCTTTTATTTTCACAAAATAATGTATGAAAAGATAATTCTTCGGTATATTTATCAAGCATTAAATAAATAGGGTTATTTCCCTCTCCTGGTGCAAATGCTAGTAAGTTTAGTATTTCTTTGGTCTGTTTTGGGCATGTGGAATTTATAAATTTTTAAAATTCAGTCTTAATTAGTTTCTTAGATATCACTACACATTTAGCAAAAAGTACATTAGCATCATCAGCACAGTTGTCGGATTTAAAGAAAATGCGGTGTTGTCATATCTCGACAAACAATAGAAATTAAATTTTAAAAATTTAAAATCTAACTAAAGTTAATACGCTTAATTTACTACGTTAAAAATAATTGGGACATTGTATGAAAAACAAAAAAATACACGCACAAAACTGGAACTTCTGGCAACGGTGCCTACATCACTGTTAAATTCTACATGGCCAACAATTCGCAGATAGGAAAGTTTAATATCATTAAACTTTACTTTCCGTAAATTAATATTTTTACTTACATCAATTTTAAATTGTACAGCAAGTCGAGTCAATTATCAATTTAAGGCGTTCAACCAATTAAAACCGCGGTAATAATTGGTGACAACTTTGAAGTATAATACATTATTTAAACGTGATCATAACCGATTGGTAAATATCGTTTTAGAATTGGTTAATGAAACTGTAAAACAGGCAATCGCTGAATGTTCTCAGAAACAGATCGAATTTTGGTAATTTATAATTTAATACTTTTATTTTTTTATGTAATTTCCAATCAAAAAGCCCTTGGAGAGGAAAATATTTAATTGTATTTTTAAACAATATAAATGATATTTATACAAGGTATCCACTAACCTTACGGACAAACTTTAAGGGGTGATTCTCCAACAACAAATAAAAAAAATTATATGAACATACTATATTCTAAACATTCTACTTTTTTAACTACGGGGTGGTAAAATTTAGGAAACACAGCAGTTTTTTACAATTACTTTTTATTAAGGCAGATATTTTTGGGAAATTTCTGCCTTGCTTGTTGAATTTGTTTTGAAAAGAAAAGACCTTTTTTGCTCTTCAAAATTTTTGGCCTTAAGTATTCATGAATACCCAATCCTGGTATTCATGAATACTAAGTATTCGAATATAGGCAGGATTTGAATACTTTTTAGTATTCTCTGTGTGTAGTAACTCTGAATGGTACACAACGTTTAGTTTGGTGTATCTCTCCAACCAAGTGATAACTATAATTTTTCTTCGCTTGTCCTTGATATAATTACACACACTGTAGTGTCCATAGGATCACGTTCTGACACGACATTCTTTAGATAAACAAAAATAGCATTACTCATCACTTGCATCCAGTGTTTCTATCGTATAATCATTCCGTTTTGTTGCGTTCGGCCGGCACGAAGTGACCTAAATAATTGGTTTATTTTTTGTTTACATTGTGTGTGGTTAGCGTAAAAAATCATATATATAATATAAAAAAATATGCCAAAAAGGAAGTTAAACCGAAGGGACGTTAGTACCAGTGAGGGGATTAAAGAACTTAATAAAAAATTAGGAATATTGAAGAAAGACTAAAGTTTCTAAATCAGTGCGTTTCTACGTCTTCAGAAACATCATCTAGCAGTAAGCGTAAGTACTCACAATTAATTATTTTTATTTTTTAAAATATAAAATAGACAGTAACAATAAAGTTCAAAAGAATTCAGAAAAAGTCATTCGATTTCAAAAATATTTATAATTGTTATTATAATTTGGGTCTATACTATCGACATGCGTCGATTTCTATAAATCAAGCGATTTATAGATTATCTATATCTCAAGAGACCCAGAGGCCTAACTAAAAAACAAACGGCATGCGCCGTTTATTATAAAGAAATCAAGCGATTTCAAAAAAAGGGGCATATGATAACTTTAATTATTATTTTATTATTTGGTTCTATACTATCGACATGTATTGTGTCGATTTAAATAAATCAAGCGATTTATAATATACAGTGTGTCCAAGATACGGATCCTAAGCATGGGAATCTCAGTACCCATTGGAGATACAGCTTAGGTTAAATTAGGAAAAGTTGTGTTTTTGTAAGCTTATTTACATGCCGTTTAAAAACTTGAAAAATGTTCATGGCCTGCTGAGATATTTGGCAAAAACAAAAATTTGACTACATCAATTTTATTTTTTTCTGACTTTATTTGAAGACATATAAAAAAACTAAAAACACTTTTTCATTGGCACTTTTTAGCTACTACATGATGGTATTTTTAGATTTTGGACCCGACGTTTCGTTTTCAAGAAACCATCATCAACTTTAACAAATTCAACGATCACATGTTATATTTTAATTTTTAGTTTAAAAAAAATTGCAGTTTTTCTATTTTTTCAAAGTTATTTTTAAGTAGGCCTTGCAAACAAATGCTTGGACGTTAATACCTGTTACCGTATCTTCAACATAATTTAATATCATTATAAAATAGTACTCGTCGTTATTACCCTGTTTGTCAAGTTGTTGTTTTTAGAGCAATTGTTCTTATTGTTACTGTTGTCTCTATAATTGTTTATTAGTGAATAGCTAATATCTTATTGTAATATTATGGTCAAATATGCAGGAATATAGCCATGAAGATAAGTTTGACATGCTAACATGCTACGTTTTGTGCTTCAAAAATAAATTAAGGTATCATTTCTGCAGTTAATGAATTAGGGTAAATACATGGACCTGGTATTCCACACCACATATTAAACCCATAACTTTTTTGATGTTTCGATATTTTCTTAACAGGCGGATTTTGTTGAGCCTAGTAATGCGTATTGCGTATAAAGACAACAGTAACAATAAGAACAATTGCTCTAAAAACAACAACTTGACAAACAGGGATATATATATATATATATATAGATATATATATATATATATATATATATATATATATATATATATATATATATATATATATATATATATATATATATATATATATATATATATATATATAAAGACAAGCGTCTATACCTCAGAGAAATCATGCAATTTCCAACATATGGTCTATAATATGAAATAGCATTGATTCAAGAATACTTGTTAATCATCAAAACGTAAATATAAATTTATTTTTAGTGCCTTCTTCTGAGGAAAATAATACCGACACTGAGATAAGCCAGAACATAAACCAACGTCAGACTGAGCATACTCCTCAAAACTTAGAAAATAGCCAAAATGCTGCTACAAATGAACAGCTAGAGCAAAATTTTGACTTTTTTGGCACTAAATTGCAACACATTGGACTACGATTTTACAAGATGGTCTTAAAGCTGGCCAACGTAACGAATTATTAGAAAAGTTAAAAATTCCAAAAATTGTCAAGCATTAATTCCTCCCAAAGTAAATATGGAAATAAAACCTTGTTTACCGGATACAGTTTCAAAACACGATAATTTCATCAGCGCATTACAACAGCAGTTAGCGCATAGTTTGGGTGCTATAGCTTATGGCTCATAGGCGCCATAAGATTATTCCCTTTTACATCCAGACTGCACAGAAATTGCTAAAACAGTAAAAATGGACGAATGGCTTTTTGGTAAAGACTTCTCTGAGGTATTTAAAAAGATCAAACACTTAAAAAAGAAAGTACAGCTATCAGAAATAAGACTTTTGTGCCGATCGCTGGGCCCTCCAATTTGCAAACAAGTCCTTTTTTAAAGTACCGCCACCCACAGTACAAGGGGAAATTCAAGAATCAGAGGAAGAGGGAAAGATGGCAAGAAGAAGGGAACAAGTGGAAAGGGAAAACCAAAACAATGAAAAGAGCCAAAACTTCCAATTTCTATCACAAAGTGTAGAGCCATCAACAAAGGTAAATAAATATGCGGGACGTTTAAGACAATTTGTACATGCGTGGAAAATAATAGATAAAAATAAAAGAGTTTTGAGTTGGATAAAAGGATTAAAACTGCTTTTTCTTAGAAAACCAAAACAGAAATTTGCACCACAATCAAAAATTTCAAATGATCAATTATTCAATTATACTAAAGCAATAACAAAACTATTAAATATAGGTGCAGTTTCAAAATGTAAAGCACTTAAAAATCAGTTTATCTCTTCATACTTTTTGAGAAAAAAATGTAACGGTGAACACAAATTTATTTTAAATCTAAAAAACCTTAATAATTTTATAACTGTTTCCCATTTTAAGTTAGAGGACCACAGAACAGTTTTGAAAATTTTATCCCAGAACTATTATTTAACAAAAATTGATTTAAAAGATATCTTCTAGTGCCAATTAAAAAAAATTAGAAAGTATTTAAGATTTAAATTTAAAGGTTCTTTGTACCAATTTAACGCATTACCTTTTGGGTTAAATTTAGCCGCATTTATATCTACGAAAATAATGAAAGAAGTTGTTGTTAGCTTAAGAAAAATGAATATTATTTTGGTTTTTACCTTGAATTTTGTTATTTTGTTGATATCAAAAACAAAACAGGAGTGTGAAAAACAAACAAACATTACAATGACCCTATTGCAAAATTTGAGGTTTATCATTAACTTCGAAAAAAATTTTTTTGTACCTCAACAAAGCTTAACTTTTTGGGTTTTTATATAACACCCTAGACATGGTAGTGTCACTATCTAACGAAAAAATTAATGAGATTAAAAACAAAATTGATTTTTTCAAAAAAAAATACTTTTCTATTCGAGAATTTGCCCAATTAATAGATAAGTTGGTAGCTGCCCGTCCAACCACTAAATATGGGTTTTTTCATATTAAACCGCTTAAAAAATTAAATTTTTGGCTCTTAAAAACGACTATAAAAACTACAATAAAAAAATAAATATTCCCAAATCACACACAAAAGTCAAAGTATAAAAACCCAACCTTTTGCTATGGAGATTTTTCAGACGCCTCTAAAACTGGTTGGGTTGTTTTTTGTAAAGCAAAAAGTTTTCATGGGTTTTGGCATAACCGGGAAAAAATATACACATAAATTATTTGAAAATAAAAGCCGCATATTATGGACTAAAATCGCTCACAAAAACAAAGGCGATATTAATATATTATTAAGAATTAATAACCAAACTGCTATATCTTGTATAAACCGAACGGGAAGTATCAAATATCCAAACTTAAACGAAGCCGCACGTTTACTTTGGAGCTAGTGTGAAAATAAAAACATCACGATTTATGCCAGTTATATAACATTATCGCTGATGTGGCATCTCGTTCGGTATCGATTGACACTGAGTATCAATTAAATAATCAGGCTTTTAAAGAAATAATATCAACATTTGGGAAACCTCAAATAGACTTATTTGCAACACGTATTAATACCAAATGCAAAAATTTATTTCCTGGTATCTCGACCCATATTCGTACGCAATTGATGCGTTTACAGTGCATTGGGGTAACTACTATTTTTACGCTTTTCCCCCTTTTTCGTGTATTACACGAGTACTAGAAAAATTGTACAAGAACAAGCTATAGGAATAGTGGTTGTCCCAAATTGGCCCTCGCAGCCGTGGTACCCCCTGTTTAAAAAACTGTTACAAGAACCACTTGTTTTCTCACCAAGTAATAAATTACTAATATCCCCTTTTAGAAAACGTCATCGTTACACAAAAGTCTTTCCCTGGTAGCCGGGAAACTATACGGAAAGCTTTTCTAAAGAAAGGGGTACCAGAAGCAATTTCCACTATGATTGCTTCCATCACAGAAGGTACCCTTAAGCAATATTCTTCATGTTTTGAAAAATATTGGAATTTTTGTAAAACAAACAATGGGGTCTTTACTCTGTATTAAATTCATAGATCGGCATTGAATTTTCTGTTTGCACCAAATATACAAGACAACACTATTGTTAACAGGTTTATAAAAGTGGTTTCAAATTTAAGACCATCAAAACCAAAATATTTAGTAACATGGAATCCAGACCCTGTACTTAAACTGCTCCAGGAGTGGCACCCTTTAGAGGATTTAACATTGGAAAAATTATCATATAAAATGGTGGTTTTGATGGCACTTACGTCGGCTAGTCGAATACAAACTCTGTCAAAAATTAAAATTAAAGATATAATACATTCAAACGAAAAAATTTAAATTCGAATTTCAGAAAAAATTAAAACATCAGCTGCAAATAAACCACAGCCTATATTGATCTTTCCCTATTATCCGAATAAACCGGAGTTATGTGAGGCATCGACAATTCTTACTTACTTAAACAAAACTGATAATTTTCGAAATAAACAAGATTATCTCATTTTACCTTTTAAAAAACCACATGGCCCCGCTTCTTCTCAAACTATCAGCCGATGGATTAAAAAAATTCTTAATCTCAGTGAAATAGACACTACCATATTCTCCGGACAAAGTGTGCATCATGCATCCACATCGGCCGCTTTAAGAAATGGGATCAACATAGAAATAATAAAAAAGGCAGCGTGCTGAACTTTATTTTCAGAAAGGTTTTTAAATTTTATAATAGACCTCTTATAGACCAAAAGTTCAACGAAAGTTTCGCAAAAAGTATTTTAAAATAAAACAGACGAAAATGAATGCCGCCCCATTGTCATTGAAAATGTATTTTAATTATTTTTAATGTTATACTTTAGATTTATTTTTTTATCTAGTAGGTATAAGAGAGTTAAAAATGTCCGCAAAAGTAAGTTCCTTAATATCAATATTATGAATAGATTAGTTTTATTTCTTACTATTTTTTAAAAGTTAATATACTTTTCTTGAGAGAAAATCAAAATCGCCTTTTTTCTCTAAACATCTACAGTGTGTGTAATTATATCAAGAACAAGCGTAGGAAAATTTAAAGTTTAATCGACTTACCTTAAGGATGATTAATCATAATTTTCCGAGCTTGTCCGTAGATATAATTACAACCCACCCTACCGAAATTGGGTTGGGCTAAGGCGA
The DNA here is from genome assembly GCA_014170235.1 of Listronotus bonariensis. Lineage (NCBI taxonomy): Eukaryota > Metazoa > Arthropoda > Insecta > Coleoptera > Curculionidae > Listronotus > Listronotus bonariensis. The sequence goes on along the minus strand of JACEGR010000378.1, from coordinate 1,000 downwards.
TTTTGCGATCGCGACAGGAATGATTATACGATAGAAACACTGGATGCAAGTGATGAGTAATGCTATTTTTTGTTACAAGGATCTAGGTACACCGTACGATTATCGACTGGAAAGTATTGCGGCTGCGCATTCGTCCCGCGTGACGTGAAACATGTTTTCTTGCCAAGTCGTGAAAACGTATATACAAATTTCTTGACGATATGGTGAAGGTTTAATAGAAATAAAACAAATTAATTTAGTTATGCACCAAGCATCAAGTAATATAAGTATATAGTTAGTTATCTAATTGTAGCTTAATTTAATTTTGTAGTTATTTTTTCAATAATTGTAATAGTCATTGTAAAAATGGGGAATCCCGTATACTTAATAAATAAATAAATAATATTATATTAATATAAGAACCTAACTTACATACAGTATGAATGAAGGACAAAAAAACAAACGTGAAAGATATGAAAAAAAAGTGGATGATGAATTAATATTCCTTTTCTGTGTGCGAATAAACATATTTTATTTAATATTAATTTTTTTTTATAGAGAGGTTACCGTAATTATTTCCTTCCTAGAAGGTATTGAAATTATAGTTGGAATTAAAAGCAGTGTTCTATGATTAAGATTAATGTAAATTTTGTAACTCTCTTCTTATAATTATTATACAACTTTTATGTAGGCACACGCTGATTTTTCATAATGTCACACCCCCTTTAACTTTTTGGACCACACTGTATAAAAAAGTGACATACATATATAAAAGTTGTAGCATATATTTGACATGTCGTATTTGCACAATATATATACAACATGAAATTACTAAAATACGACTAATGCGCAGCCGCAATACTTTCCAGTCGATAATCGTACGGTGTACCTAGATCCTTGTTTTTTTGTTTATCTAAAGAATGTCGTGTCAGAACGTGATCCTATGGACACTACAGTGTGTGTAATTATATCTACGGACAAGCTCGGAAAATTATGATTAATCATCCTTAAGGTAAGTCGA